>CAAKHC010007602.1:8377-45553 GCA_901007825.1 Macroramphosus scolopax | reverse complement strand
CCCCCCCCATTGCAGTATCTCCATGAACCCAAAAACTGGAGGCTTCCCACTATGATGATCCCTGCTTGTTATAGCAATTCTCTTTCCTGATGAGTTCAAAGGTTAAGCCATGGTGATTGGTCAAACAACCAGCTGATATTTGCAGGCTGGAATGCAAAGAGGGGCCCCATTATACAAGTGTGTGTGTGTGTGTGTGTGTGTGTGTGTGTATGTGCATGTGTGTGTGTGTTTTATATTGTGAATAGTGTCCTGCCATTAACTGTGCTTATATTACACGTTTTTAAAAAAAGGGAGGGCACATTTAACTTTTTTTGGAAGTGGGTCTGAAACTCAACTATCATGACCATAGCCAGCAAACTGCGCACACACACACACAAAAACAACGTCACCATTTTTTCCCTGATCAGGAACTTTTGAATGAACGTTTGACGCAGACTACCCACGGACCACCATGTTAAATTCATCCAATTTAAAACCAACCAGCCACCAGCTGCGAGAGTCACGCGTGTGTGACGTTCTGGTGAAAATACAATTTCACGTAAAAAAGGGTGTCAAAAAATATTTGCTTGCATCCTACTCACGTGCAGGCAATTTCCAAATTACGTTAAATAGCGATTTAACACCTACGTGTTTTTTTCCTGTTTTCTGGCTGGACTCAAAGTACACACGTGCATACGTGTACTCTGAAATATGACACAATAATCGGGAATTAAAAGCCGTTTTAATTTTAATCAGCCAGATGGTTTAATCTGAATCGCCTCATCTCTAAATAACACGCACACAACGCCAAGAATCTCCAGGATTTTTTTTACGTCTGCAGAACAAGCCTCCTAACAAGAAGTTACAATTTATAAATCAGACTTCTGAGAAGCCTTAATTGCAACAGCAGTGTGGGACTACGGGTGCGTAGGTTTTGGAGACGTTGCCTCTTTGTGACTTGGGGCCAAAAAGCCTCTTATTCCGCTTGAGTTTGGGAGTCCATCTCATGCAACAGCGGCACAATGTGCAGGAGAGGGCGGAAGCGCGGGGCAGGCGGGGAGAATATGACGGGCAGATCCTTCAAATGGACGACTCCATAAGGCCTGCACGCCCCAGACCCTGCCTGCATTCGCTCCTCACACATCTGAACACACATGTGAACACACAAGGCTTCACCTACCGCCCTGGAGGTTGCAGCAGAAATAAGATCATGTACACCACGGACATAGAGGAAACACTAGTCTAGGCATGTGCTGGTGAAACCCAAACGTACGACGCTTTTAGGAGCACCCCACAGCCATGGCGAGAGGAGGAGTACAACACCATACGCCCCTTTCATTGACCCCAGGGGAGAAGAAAAAGACATTAAAAAAAACACCGAATTGCACAGTGTTCAACTCACACGAACATTTTGCAGTAAAATATCACACAAAAAATATAAGATGCTGCTTTGGCTTGAAAAATAAATAAATAAAAAGAGGGCAGCTTCCACGAGTTGAACCAAGCACTATTTCATAAAAGTCGACCTACCTTTGACGTTTAGGGACAGAGTGCTCCACTTCCAGAACTTTCCCATGAAGTTCAACTTTACCTAGAACACAAAATATATAATTGTATTAATGTCTCGACCTCATGAGCAGGCCTCCCTCTTTGCTTTTGAATGTGTGTGTGTTTGTGTGTGTGTGTGTAGTGTGTGTGTGTGTGTGTGTGTGTGTGTAGGGCGAGTGTTGGGAGTTCATTTAATGGAAATAGAAAACACACATGGACACATGACAGAGAGTTTGATATTTACAGCTCGTGAGAGAGATATTAGGAAAACAAAAAATTGATGAAGTGTACGAAGCTCGAGGACACATGAACCAAACAGAGAGAGAGGGGGGAGGAGGGTGGGGGTGGCCATTCGTAAAAAGGCAGCTGATTTATTATGTGTCCATTTAAACAGGTCTCACTTTGAAAATTAAGACCTGAGACGAAGTGGGTGCACACAGGCGAGTGTGTGGCTCAGTTAGTTGGCCTACATTTGACCAACACAATTAAACCACCTGGTGTGTCAGCATGGGCAAAATGGCTTCACAACGTAGCGAGTTGTGGCCAGAGGAAGAGGGCCTGCACTTTAGGACATGTGTAAGAGTGTAAGTTCAAAAATCGAGACTAATAAAAGCAGCAACACATTACGACCTCTAACCCCAATCGAGCCAAAGTGGGCTGCGAGCTCGAGGTTCACTTCAGGACACAGCCTGGCTTGGTGTTCTCATCCCTCATGATTACTGTTTAGACGACCATTTTATCAACAACACACGAGATTACAAGGGAGGAATTTCACCCAACCTCGAAGCAGTTTTCTCTCTGAGCCCAGTGTCAAAAGGCCAAGGAACGGGTTTGTGAGGAGAAATGCATGGATACACCCCCACCCTACAGGGCTACGTGCATTTCTCGTAGGGGCCCTTCACTAAGGCAATTCACACAATTGCAGCGGTTTGTGCGTCTTCTCCCAAACACACCAATTTCCCCCCCAAAATGTCTCACCTGAAAGAACATCGATGGCCTTCATTGCAGCCTTCTCGTCCGGGCAATCCACAAACGCATAGCCAGTTTTGACAAGAAACGGACCACTGTGCGGAATCTTCCACTGCTCAAAGATAGTTTCGAAGTCCTCCTCGCTCGCCTCTGCGCTCACGTTGCCGATGTATAGCTTATTCATGTTTTGTGCCGAACAGGAACAATCTTTACGCTGAGGGAATTGTAGTTGTTTGCTCTCGCGGATGTGCAGGGTTTGGAGTAGCCTAAAATCGCCTTTTACTACTACGGAGTGGCTGTGGCGTGCTTCTCGGTCGTTCAAGCCACAGATAGATTTAAACTGGCAGCCTCACAGTGCGTATGCGCTCCCTCGCCCCTCTGCCTCTATCGCGCAATAAATAAACGCTCAATTATTAATCTTGTGTCTCCAAACGATGGCGGGCTTGGTGAAAGAAAAGGAGGAGAAACTACTTTTGTGTCTTCCTCCAAACCCTTTGGCAAAGAGACAGAGAATGTCACACACGGTAAGGCTGGCGCCCGCCTCTAAGTCTAGAGCCTAGAATAAGAAGAAGAAGGGGAGGGAAAAAAATCCGCTGCTATTCCGGCTTTTTTGAATGAGCCACGTGTTCAAACTACAAATCAGCCCACACGTGAGGAATCCCAATTGCTCAATTAAGTGTTTGGAATTGGGGAAAATTGCTCGGGAATCTGGGGTGGGGACAGCAGAGGGGAGTGGAGAAAAAGGAGGGGAAGAGTGGATTAATGTTGGGAAAAAACCTGGCGAGCTATGTGCGTAAAGGGATTCCGTGAGAACCTGGTGTATCTTTACTAGAATCACATTCGTGTGCCTTTCTCTGCAAAGCGTCGACTCTCATTGGTCGGTTGAGGAATAGTAAAACGGCAGTGCGCTCGCTCACGCCCATAGCAGGGAGACGCTGATATTGCGGGGGCTTGTGCGCACGGCTGTGCTAAGTGCGCTGTATTGATGACATAGTAGGAGGAAAAAAGGGGGTGGGGCCATTCATAAATGATGTTGCACTATATTGTTAAATGCTATACTGGACACATTCAGTTGCAAGAAATCTAGAATAGGGAGGGCCCTGTGGTGATCCTAGGGCTGTATGCAATGTGGGAATGACACGTATTCCTACCCAAATGACGGCATCCATCTTCTCCAACGAGACTGCGCCATTACTTCCCTGATATTCAACTAAAAATTCCAACAGCAGGCCTTACTCGCCCATAGTCACACAACATATATTGACGGTATGTCTTCTGGTAAGATCATTCATGCCACACTTCTGGATTTGTGCAACTTTTCAAGCCGCTTAGCGCAACGAGGAAGCGGTGCCATGTGCAGTTGATGCACATGGCGAGGAGAAAGAGGGAGGGTCCCCTATGCATAGGTTCCCCTACTGCCCTATATAACGTGTATGTGAAATGCATGTATTATACCACACTAGTGCAGATATGAAACTGTCAGTTGGTTCTTTTGGGGATCGCAGGCCAAGGGCCGATCGTTTACACGTACGAGATAAACGGCCTTTAAGGGGTGTTTAGGCAAAAAGAGGACACCGAAATTATAATTCATCCACAAGATCATGCTTCTCAAGGGATCTAATGTGACAATGGATTTGGGAAGAAGGAAAGGCAATCATAAAACGTTTTTTTTTAAGTGCAGATATCTTGCTATGTGTCTATTAGGGCTGCAAAAGGTTCCTAACATTCACAGTTTGATTCAATACAGCATATAGTCACGACTGGGGACGTTGTCCACACAGCAAGGACGTAGAAATACCAGAGAAATGTATTAAATGTATTTTTTTACCTTGTAAAACTAACATCATAATCTACGAGCTTCTTTGAACACAACTACGAAACTATACATGACCCCTCTCCTGCCACACAAAACAACACGAGCTCATTATAAAAAGAAAATGTAGTGTTGTGGTGTACAAGTACAAAGAAAGATACATGGTGTTCTCATACAACTATTATATGAGATAATTATATCTCACACATCTGAAGCTAGATTTTATCTTCCAGACATGATATGATTAATCTAACAGATCATTTGGTTTACAATGTGTATTGTAAGTGTAATATTGTAATATTGAACATGCTTAGCATCTATCTATCTATCTATCTATCTATCTATCTATCTATCTATCTATCTATCTATCTATCTATCTATCTATCTATCTATCTATCTAATCATTTCAACCCTTTAATCATATTATATTTTTTGCTACTTGAGCTGTGATTAGAAAATTAAGAACCTATTTTAACTTGACATTGTTGCATAAGCTTGCTGAACTTTAAAAGTTGCCCTGTTCTGCAAACAAACAGCCCACTGCTGCTGTAATATCTGCAGCTTTCAAACAGCAGGAAACAGAAAAAGAGGTGGAAAAGTGCATGTGTTTCGGTGTAGCCTTTCACACCAGCCTTTAAGGTGCTAATGCAACGAGGAGGTCTTTAAAGGTGGAATGATTGTGCTGTGTCCATGTAATGTGTGCCAGTAGGTAGACCTTGTAGGCTTGCATGTTGGTGGACAGCAGGTTACAAAGGAGAGTGAGTGTAGTGGGCCCTTCAGTCACTGGATCAGACCGGGGCCATGGCTGCCTCCGTGGGTTTACTCTGCTGCTGCTGAGCAAACACACCGAGGCCTCTGATTGGCTGGGAGGACCGTCCAATCAGGAGGCCGCGGACTCGCTCCGTACTACTGCTGATGGCTCGGCCTCAACGCGCTCATTCATTGGCTGCTGGGTTCAACTATTCTATATGAATCAGCGCGCCAATTATGCATTTTTCCCCATGTTTTCCCTGTTTGGTTTGTCATAAACCATAAAGACGTAACGAAACATGAGCTTGTGACCCATCCGAGGTACCTTTTACACCTGTCATCAACTTTACAGGAAGTTTGGCTTGCATCTGAATTTAGGGGGAAACTCATAAATACTTCAATCGATTTGATCGAAATAAAAAAATAAAAGAGTGTACATACTTCCTAGAAGAATTGAATCCATTTCATGCTTTCTTTCAACTCCGAAAAATGTTTCCAAATAAGTTTTTATTTAGTGTTTAAACCCACATATACACCCTGTAATGAGTTTATCAATCCACAACGCCTTCCGTCGGTCCAGTCAGGTTCACACAATTTTTTAACAACCGACACTTTATTTGACTGAAACGATTTCCGCTGCGAAATGATGAAAAAACACGACAAGCAGTCAGAAAGTTGGATCGGTGTATAGAAATGGCAGGTTTCTGCAGCCTGGACGTATGGAGTGCAGCAAGCAGTCATGTGAGACCTCGCCTGGCTGTGTCGGTTGCGATGAAATCATGCATGACTGCAGCCTGTCTGCGTGCGTCCGTGCGCGTATGTCCGGTGTGTGTGTGCGCGCGCGCGCGCGCGTGTCTGCAGGAGGAGTGAATGTATCGCTGAGGAATGTACAGAAAGTCTCCCCGCCCCCAGTTGCAGGACTCCTCGCTATGGACACATTCCATAGGGGCAAATTGACATAAAGTTTCAGACTATGCTGCCTCCTATGTGGGGACATTTCAGCGGTTAATGTCAGACCAGGACAAGAATTGACCCAATCGATCTGTTTCAAAATAGTTTGGGATATCTGTAGAGGCATAGTAAGGGTATGGGGGGGTAGATTGTTTAAGTAAAACGTAGTTTTATAGCTCAACTTTGGCCTCAGTGTGATAGAGAGAGTCTACGTCGCCAAGGCTCTTTCACAAACCAATTTCACTGAATCAATGGATTCTGTGCTCCGGTGAGACTGCTTTACCTATTTATTTATTTTTTGTATTTACTCTCAGGCGATTTTTTGAATCTTTACCAGTGTTTTCTTTCCACTTTTTGAGTTGCAACCAGTGGATGCAGTGAGTGACCGCTTCGGGCAGAGTCAGGGAACACTGTGGTGGTGGTGAACGCCATGTTGAGGAGAATGTGGAGCCTCTTGTTGCATTAAGTGATGGAAAACCATTTCTGCATCGATGTTGAAAGCAAGTCTTTATGTGCTCAGGACACGTGTGTTCTGCTCACATCCTGTATGTCGATGCATGCAGGCTCCACAACAAGAATAGGATGTTTTTCTTTCCTCCTGAGATTCTCCTATGAGATGACACCACTCATCTCATTAGAAAATGGCGGTGTGTGCCCCCTCTCAACACATGCCAGGGCTCCTTTTATTCCAGGGAATAATCTGCTAATCCGTACTGGCAAAGTGTTTTAAAGGCAAACATATATTCAAGGTTTGTCATTTCTAAAAAGATTAATGCTGGTTGAGAAACCGTCCTTTTGCCTGTTTTCTCGTCACTCGCACTGTTGTTGTGCCAAAACTCCAAAATGCTGCAATTGATTGGAAAATCATCAATTTGGATCGATAGCAACCGAAAAGATTATTTAACGGTGGTTATATATTTTTATTTGGAAATAACTGGGGCCTTTGCTTTGTTGAAAATAGCTCAAGTCTATTAATAGCAGCCACACATGCAATCCGTCATGTTTTCTTTCACAACAACTCTCCTAATAATTTTGAATGAAATGTTTAAGTGCAGGTAAATTGACCAGATCAGGTGCACACTACATTTCAACTGCTGCTTAAAGAATTAGCTTGTATTAATGCTTCTGTTTTTTTTTAATTTGATTATTTCCAGTAAAGTATTGTAATAAACATCTGTTGATTCTGTTGTTTTGTCCCCACAAGATATCTTATTGTTTCTGTTGCATTTGGTCAAATAAACAGCACATGTCTGCAGGACAAAAGTCTGAAGAAAGTGGGTGTTTTTAAAGCAGAGTCACATGAATATTTGCAGACTTTGCTCCACACGTTGCAGCTCCACGGTTGAGCGTGGAGTTTTGTCTTCTTTTTCTTGCTGCTGTTGTTTAGTCCTCTGCACCAATTTTCTCTTAAAACAGCCCAAAACTATCGTCTTAAAGAAAAGAGAAACATTAGTTGTTGTGCCTTTTAGGTTTTTTACAAATGCAGTTTTACATGAAGTGGTTCATTGTAACAGAAATAGGATGATTTATTCAAACTTTCTCTCAGTTGGAAAAAATGTCTGCAAATTTTTTGCAACAAATTAAACAGTTATTATAAAGTGTCTTTATGTGAATCTGGATTTCAGGTTTAAGTGTTAGATTATTATCTTTTAATTGGTTGATTTTGATCAATTATCTGTGTTAAGTAATTCAAGTGATTTGATGTATGGATTCAGGTTTTTTTTAACCTTTCTAAATTGTTTGTCAGGAGTAATTAACTTTCTCATTGTAGAGAACTACATATATACAAATCCTTAATCACAAGTTTTTAAAGTTTCTAAATTGATACTGTAACATTTTTTTTTCAACAAAGTAGCAAACTGTTTAACAGCATTTTAAACATTCCTGGTTTTGTTAGAACGGTTTCTTTCTTGCATTAGAACCAAACAAACAAGTTTCTTTTCAGAGTCAAATAAGAACAAAAACTCCCTTAAAAACAATTCTGAGATAAGAAATTATGATAAGACCAAAGGGATAAAAAAGGACCTTTTGTACCATAATACCATCAAGAACCTTGACAGATAAGATAATCTGCACATGTCTTTTTGAATAGCAGCAGTTGGTAATGTTTGTTAAACCACATAGACCTTTGTGTTTGCTGCTTGGACATGAACAGCTCAGGAAGTTTCGCCACCAGACATCTTGTCCTCCAACTCTTTCATGTACAGCCCCATGCTGTTGCCTCTTAACCTTCAGGATTTGTCCAGTTTAGGAGTGTCGTCCCCCCCCTCCCCCCCCCCCCCTCCAGATCATAAATGCTGAAGGTTAGAGATACAAGTTGCAACTGGTCTACACTTGGAGTGTGTTTGATTCACCAAAATTATGAAATCTCACATGAAACTGATGAAGTTCCTGCGGAACAGAGAAAAGATCATTTTATGTAAACTCAGCATGTCCACACCATGTGTCCGTCTCCAACAATACAAGACTTGTTCTTCAAGTTGAGGATGTGTACATCCTCCTCTGATAATACAATTTACCATATTCCTCATGTTGTCCATTCGTTGTGTCAGGTCATAGTGCATGTTAGACGATATGATCGAGCTCCAGAACCATGTCTTCATGTGGAACCTCCGTATCATGGAACCCATCGATCTGGTCTGTCTACATTGATATGTTATATGTTACATGTTATTGCTACATGTAAGAATAAAATCAAGTTCATTCTGTGTATCCTGCTCTGTCTGTGCACCTGTTCTCTACAACGGAAACTGTTAAAGGCGTTAAAGGAACAATAACTAAAATCGTATGATTGTTTTGTTGGAAATTTACATGGAATAATCCTTTAAATGTAACTTCATAAAGGCACAAGAACCTATATGGTTTTGACATTTTGATATTCATTGACTCACTTTGACCATTGCAGTTATATCAGACCTTAAAGAATCATCTTTGTGTAGGTGTGATTGAACACGTCGCTCTGAGGGGCCCCGTGACAGGTCAGCAGTGATTATTAACCCCATTTGAATGAAGTGCTCTATTATTTCAGTGAAGGTCTACAGGTAAAGAGCCCTCCATTCCCCCAGGCATACTTCAGAGACTAGCCACTCAATTTCAAGATCGTGTTAACTCTCAATCTATATCAATCTCATATCTTAACCTCTATCAATAAGGGCTAAAAGTTGATCACTGTCTTGATGCAATCGGAGTCTTTTGTTCAACGCAGGAACATGATTGTATGTAGAACCAGTGTCACTGTTCTTTCGTCTTTCAGTATTGTAAAGCATCAGATTGACTTTAAAAAAGGAGGGGTTCTAGTTGGTGTTCTGGTTTTGATGTAATAAATGGGATGCATATCACATTCAACACTTCAACAACTTCTTCTGATTCAGCGGATGGACATCGAAAAATGTGATTCAGCAGGTTTTATGCAAAGTAGCATGTTTTCTAACTTGTGAGTTGTAATTTAATGTAATGAAACACACCTAATAAAAGCTTGGTAAAAGGTCTTTTTCTTACACGGATTCATTTGAATGAAAGTAAACTAAGGCTAAAGAAACAATGGTGGTTTCATAGTGCGACTCCAGACCCCGACTACTTTCAAAGTTGTGTGGACATGAACTTATCATGCACAATGTCTTGGCGCTGGTCTCGTTCTGTGAAACTCTCCCAGCTTGTTTTTCCCACCTCACCCACTCAACATCTTAGCTCCCACCTATACAACGTTTATTTCATGCACATTAGGTCAGAAAACCACATTACAAACTTTGGAGTTTTCATATATTTGTATTTCAATACAAAGTAACAGTAAAAAAATAATACATGATATTAAAACTCTCCGGAGGAACTCAAAGGATGACTTAGTCGACTAAAAAAAAGATGTGATCCAGAATTGGAGGAGAGATCCCAACACCTGATTGCTGGTGGCACTTCATTTTACAGCCAGATTTACCCTTTACTTACCAGTAAACTCACTTAGGGCTGAATAACATTGAGATGCATCAAATGGTAAAAGCAATACACACAGAAACGCCGAAATTACCTGTTGACACAAGCGAGTCACCATCCTCAATTCAAACCCAGTTTTCCTCCACCTTTATAATAAAAGCCAGGTCATACCAAAAACACAGCGCGTTGTCTTTCATTTAACAGAAGAAAAGAATCACTGCTACAAAAAATGAAGAGGGAAGGAAGGATTGCATGTGCAACAATGACTCAACAGTTTGAGATCTTTGCTGACATTCTTCATGGATGCATGACAATCTAAAACTTAAGACAACTACTGCATGTAAACAAGAACTACCTCAAACTTTAGAGTTTTGTTGATATAGACATGCTACTTCAAAATGTCCCCTCTGAAACACCTTGATGAATCACACCCCATCAGTCATTGGAGGATAGCTGAGCATCGCAGGAAGCAATTTAGTAACGTCCTGCAAGATAAAAGGATAAAGTACACATTAGTCTAAAATCATCGATCTGCTTTCACCAGTGATCAACTTGCATACATCTTTTCAGTCTGATTTCATGTCTGAATATGATCCAAGAGATGTTGTGAAGGAAGCTCTCTATTGTACACTTCACACTTACGTGGGCTGTAGGAGCGAGATCGTGAGCGAGACCTGTATCGACTGTAGTAAGGTGACGGAGAGCGCCTGCGACTGCCATAAAGAAAGAAAGCATTTAAATCTCCGAACCTAAAGAGCAACACTGACTTCATACTCAGGAATTACTTCTTACCTATACCTATAGTCATAGTCATCATATCTGTCAAAGCGGTCATTCCCTCTGTCATAATAAGAGTCTCTCCCTCTCCTGCTGCTGCTGCCACCGCCGCCTCCTCCACCGGAACTTCCACCACCATTACTGTAGAAATTAAATCAAGGCCATGACTTCTCTTCAGAAAAACAACACCAAATCAAATACAGATATAAATTGTTACATTTAACCATTGTAGTTCAAGACCTCATGCACAATACAATATACAACAATTAGAGTGGAGCTTTGACCACACACTCCAGAGCCTCACAAGTGCCGTCCACTGCTCTCACAATTAAACCATGTGATGGATGTCTAAAGCTGTATAAACGTAACTAAACATTAGTATTGATCTTACTGAGTTGGCCGCCCCATGTAGATTCCTGGTGTTGGGGTATGGGCACGTTTGGTAATGGAATAATCCACTCTAATGCGCCTCCCGTCCAGCTCCATGCCATTTGCTCGTTCCATTGCCTAGGAAACAGAAGCGGGAGGAGAAGACAAAGACCTTAGCGGACGATTGTAAACCCTTTGGTTAAATTGGAAAAAAAAATATCACAAAAGCCAATGAACAGTTCATCACACTGTGACCACTTAGTAGAGTGCAAAGCTGTACGATGGTCTTTTGTGGCAAGGTAGACACCTAGTGGTGTACTCAGGTTATCACACCTGATCAAAAGCTTACCAATGAACTTGTATGTATTGCAAACATGAAAATAACCAGGCCTGTTTATTAGTTGGATGCCAACAATTGATCTCATTTTTAAATAGCATCCCAGGGGAACAATTGATGCAAGGAAGCAATTTCACTCTATCAACACTCTTTACTCCTGGTTATTAGGACATCTAGCCATGCCATTTCTTATTCTAGCCATCTCTTCAGGGGATATTTTACTCAAGATGAGTTTGAATAACTACATCGAAGGACAGACGACAACTTACTCTGACAATAAGTTGCTATCTGACCAATAAATAAAACCACAAACATTTTCCATACCTCTTTGGAATCCTCGAGTCTCTCAAAGTAAACAAAGGCAAAGCCCCGGGAGCGTCCTGTACGCTGGTCGTACACCACATTGACCCCGGCCAGAGGACCGTAGCGCGAAAACACTTCCCTCAGGTCACGCTCTGTGGTGTACAGGCTCAATCCAAACACCCCTACACATGTGCTGGGGTCAGGGTTTGCCTGAAAGGGTCAACAATAAAGGTCACAGTTAATGATGTGGTTTACTGAGTCTACCCATCTAGTGTTTTGCGTATAAATGCAATTTATTGGAGTAAATACACTAAGTTGACTGTCTATTCAAACTGTATGGAAGATTCTAGAACATGATGGAATTCTTTTTGGAAGCTTCTGATATGCCAAATGTCATTATTTGGAGACAATTGGGAATGCACCTGTTATTAATGGTGAGTGCACCTCTATTTAAGGGCCAACCCTCAGAGTCAGTGACTCTTTGCACTTGATATCATGTGAAAATCCAAGCAAAGATGTGAGACCTCAGAAAAAGAATTGTGGCTCCGAAAAAGCCTAATGGTCTAAAAAGGGACAGTGCAAAAAATTGTACACAGGTACAAAAATCTTGGAGACACACAGTCACTGAATCGTTCAGGAAGAATGAGCAAATGATCCCTAGGGCAGAACGAACCTTTGCCCAAAAGGTTCAACTGAACCTTAAGACAATAACAAAGGAGCTGGTGAAGTATTTGAGTCGCAATGTGTCTAAATCCACTTCAAAGCGAGCCCTACATCACAAATGCCCTGAAAGGCTGTCGTGTATGGAGGACGCCCCTACTCCAAGACCAGCATAAAGGATGAGGGAGAGTAAAGTTTGCAGATGATCACCAGGAAAAAGACAAAGCCTTTTGGAAGAGGGTTCTATGGTCAGATGGGACAAAAACAAATTTTGATATCAACCCACCACATGTTTAAATGTCCTAAGTTTAATTTCATTTCCACAATGTTTTACCTCCATGTGTAACTTCAGTATTACACTCAGGGAATTACCTTTATCTACACAAAAACATGACATTGCTTTTTACCAAAATATGTCAGAAGATCCACGTACCCTAACATCAGCATCAGCACCACCACCATGGCTGTTTGCTTCTTTTGTGAAGTCATTGTTCTGTTGATATAATGAGATGAGGAGAAAGTTAATCAAATGTGGTTATTAAATGTCATATCAGAGGGGTTTCCCATTGTATTAACCAAATCATATCAAAAACAACTTCTTTAGAAATAAAGGTTCATTGCTCTTCACTTTTAACTAATGTCTGTTAAATCACATAATCACAGTGAACGTGTTTGAGGGCTGTGCCATACAAATAAACAAATGCAAAACAGTCATTGACATAGCTTTGTTTGAGCATATAAATGGCTTCATAAACATGATAGACTGGTTCAATCATTGAAATGAACATGCGAGGCAGGACTCCAGCTCTTTCCTCAAATGAATACATGATGAAACAATGTGGTTAAACAACAACATGATTTAAATAGAAGTTAGATGGACAGAAATGTCAGCAACGTGTGGTTAAAACCACAGACATCAGAAAAGCAGTCAAGCTAGCTGGTCTGAAACAGCTAAGAGGGTTCAACTGCAGTTAAAGGTTGCCATGGTGATGCTAATTGATTAGTCTGTAGTTAATAGGACAAGGATTCGGTTGAGAGAGACCTCTTGAATTCTGGTATGTTACTCAAACGCCGTAACCACTATCAACTCAATTTGTTTTTCCATAAAAGACAAGAGACTGCTGACCACGCGAATAAAATTTGTTGTGGTGTAAAAAATAAAATACTAAAAATGACCTATTTCTAGTTTCCTTCCTGAAAATCCTGATCTAACATAGGAGTCCATGGAGCAGCTGCAGGTTACTCGTTCACTTTGATTATCATGAGTGAAAAGATGAGTCTTTTCAGGTGGATAGTTACATTGTGTAGAAGAAGACCAATCTGCCTAAATTCTGGCAGACAAATATATAAGAAGAGTTCAATTCCTGGCCAATAGGACGAGGTAAACAGAAACTTTAGAGAACAGTTTCAACTGTATGAACTTCATACAGTTTGGATGGACAAAACAATAACATTACCTCAAACAGAGTCCATAAAAAAATAGTATAATACTCATAAAGGGAGAATTGATTGCAGAGCTGCAATAATATACATTAGTTTGATTTAGATCTACCTAATAAATTTTCAAGTCTCCTTGTCTGCTCCCACCTCCTGTCAAATTCTGCCCTGAGCTTGTCCTTCAGTCCTTTATTGGCTGCAGTGTCATGCTTGCATACTTGCAATTGGCATGTCCTCATATTGATGATCATAGGCGGAGTGGTAGACAACAAAGTATTTATGTCTTGTGACAATATCCCGTTTCAGAACTGAAATGCTGGTGTTTTATCCTGTTAATGTAATAGGCTCAGTGGAAAGCCTGATGTGCTTTCAAGAATTTAACTACCGAAGAAGTCCACTGAAGGTTTTTTGAAGGGTATGTCAACTGTGATTTATCTCAATGAAAAGGGAAACAATGAGATAATAATTGGAACAAAGCTCTGGCGGAATAAGCCAGAGTTGTAATAGCATGTAGCATCTCTAAATATGTTTTTGATTATTGTATAATAATGATCATTATTTTTAGTATATTTTGTATTTACAAGGGTCAGATTTGTGTGTGGATCTGACATCTTGTGTTTAAATGCTTCTGAAATGACTCTGAATACAGCCTTAACCAAAACATCTCTAGGTATAAGGCCCCTTTTGGGCAACATTCCTTCAAACGGTGTTCAGTGGCTTATTGAGGGTCAACTTGATGGTCTTGGATATTGAAATCCCTGTTTTGAGCAAAAGCCATATTCTCACTAAGTAAAGACAATATGTCCAAATAGCTCTGAACAATATTGCCAAAATGTCGGCACTATCACTGTTTAAATGTTGTAAGCATTCAAAAAGTGTTTGGTTCTCCACTGTGTCCTGTGTGCCATCACACTCACCCTGCTGCCAGCGTGATGGCCCCGGTTAGACATTGGGGAGGTGCTCTGGCTCCTCCTGCGTCGGTATTCAGGGCTGTAGGAACGAGAGCGCGACTTCCTTCGGTTGGAATAGGACTGAGATCGTGAGCGGCTATAGCGCCGGTTTGAGTGTCTCCTAGAACGAGACCTGAAAAGGATGTGGAAGAGAAAAGAAAGGGAATAGGAAGCATCAAGTCCCGCTGTAATTAAGTGACATAATCCAGCCCCTGAAAGCATGTATTTGTTTGCACAATGATTTAATCACCATATCATAAAAGAAATGTCAATATCATACCTTGATTTTGACCGAGAGCGGGATCTGGACTGAGACCGTTTAGAGGCTTGGGATGGGCTCGGGGAGCCGGACCTGCTCTCCAACTTGACCCGAGCTGGACTCCCACAATCCGATTTGGATGGGGAGTGAGATCCCTATTGCCACATTAGCATGTTAATAACTCTCTCATGGACAATTGAATATATTTAAATCTCAGAAAAAAAGTAAAGGACAAAATGTATGTATCTATACTTTTTATGTAGTAAAGAGTGTTACACTCATGAACATGTCTAAGTTGTACAGCTTAAATACTGTGGAGAAGAAGGTTAGTAATCTTAGCATTTTAATTAATAATTTTTTGGTTTACAATATGACATTATATTAACTATATATATATGTCCACCTGGGCCATCAAGGGAAAATTAAAACATGCAATTTCATGTTACAAAAAGGGAGCATGGTAAAGAAAAGACATAACAGTATATTTACTTAACCTAGGGACACATTCATTCTTCCAGATTCTTTACACGCTACTCCCTTCTCTTGGGATTTCTATCCTTCTTCATTCTTCTTTTTTCAGTTTTCTCATTTTCTGATTCCAGGTCTCTTTTTCCTCTCTTCACCCAAACTGAAACCAGTTTCAATTTAGCCATTACACTGCAAGCGCCTCTATCTGACACCCATCCTCCGTGACATTTTTCTCCCTTTCCACTTCTATGTTCTGCTTTGTACATGTTTTCATTAGCCTTCTTTAATCTTGAATATTTTCTTCATCATTCTTGGATAAAACTCTTCATATCCTTCACGATCAATAACCTTAATGAAAAAAGAACATTTAATAAAATTAAAATCAAAGGCTTATGGAAGGTATCCGTTATAAAATAGAGCATGAACAACGAATACATAACATTTAATTTACATGTTTTGACAAACTATTTCAATATGAGCAAGTTAAGGTTAGAACAATGGAAGCAAAGTTATGGCAGGAGGTAATGAGCTAACAAGAAATATATGTTGTAGCTGCTATTCCATGAACTTAATCACAGTGTAAAAGCAGGGAAGAAAGAGTGGCTTAAGACAAATTTGACATAACTTTACGTTAATTAACGTTGTATGTAAAATTGGTCATAGCAAATGTATATCAATGGCTGCAACGCTTAAATTTAAGGTTGAATGGTTTCCACGTTAACATTATGCATGCGACGCTAGTCTAAGGCTCATCAACGAATCTGCCGGCTGCAATAAGATTAAATAGAAATCAATATGCATCGTATATCCCAATTCGACGGTCTGTTAACCTTGGTGATGTTTTAAGCTAACAGTAACGTTAGCTAATTTGGTAACCTTAGCTAACGTTACTCTTAAAATAGTATGGCTGAAGAATAGTATGGCTGAAGAAGTCGCGCTAGCAGAGCGTTTACCTTAACCGTTCACATAAAATAAACCGTGTTTCTTCTATTTTGCTTATAGCATTTAATCGTCCGCTAAAGATAGTGAAAGAAAAACAGACACGAAGATAACCACTGCATTTAGCGTGAGCTCCAATTACAAACTAATTCTCTGCACGTTAACGTTAGTCAATGTTCCTTGTCGGCAGCCACACGGAAAAAACAGAGAAAGGGAGATATTTCATATCAATTAATTTCACTACTTACCCGTCCTTCGTAGTTTCCATTATCAATTTCACTCATTTTTTCAGTTCAGTTAATACAACCAAGTAATATGGGAGAAATAAATTGCGCCGTAAATTTACACAATGTTTTCTTCTGACCCGGTTACAAACGAGAAGATGGCGCGTGAGGCGGCTGGTATGTTTACGTACTGCAGATTCTGACATCATCTCCGTGTCGTCGGCCACGCCCCCTTCCTGAAAAAAACTATTGTCCATGAATGCCTGAAAGTTTTTTATGACTGTTGGTAGAAGTTATTACAACCCCAAAAGGAGCAATAACCCAACATAAAAACACATTACAAAAATCAACAATAAAATCTTTAAAAGTAAAACTACTCATTCAGGACAATAAATGACTCTCTTGACAGTTGTGGTTTTTATGTTCTGTATACTCAATGTCAGCTGCCTCAGGGTTTTGCAGGGAGGTCCAAAAATTGAATTAAATAAAATCATCCATATACATTCAATCAAGAAAAACAGGACTTATTCATTGTCTTGTGCGTTTGTTTTCAATTGCAGGAAATAGACAGACGTTCTGATGTAAAATGTATTTTTCCATTAGGCCATTTTATTGGTGAAGTTACCCCACAGCAGCTGAGTACCCCATCATCCTTTCTACTTTAGCATTATGAAGCAAAGTACATTTATGGCGTCACTAAATGTAGACACAGGTGAACCAGTTTAATCATTCAGTCTAGTGGTTTGTTCAGCCTGGGACATATGAGCAACATTTTGAAGCAGACTAAATGGTCAATTACAACTACTAGCTTATGTTCTTATAACACATTTTCTTCCTCGTTGGCTTTGTCACAAATCCCTAAGTAGTATTGCTGAAAGTATTGCCAACTTTTGTTGCTGAATTGTCATTAGGTTAATGATGAGCGTTTCTCTAAACTCGGTTGTGCCATAGATTTTACCAAACACAAAGTGTGGAAATATATACCAAAGCTTAATATCCACCTCCCAAATACAGTTTATCCCTAAGGCCAAGGTTGGATCAGCCAGTAATAATCGAAAATCTCTAAAGTCACAGTGCAAAATGAACCCTGAACATGTGTAAGCAGTAGGTCTTCTCATCAGCACCACAGGGCTAAATACTGACCTTGTAGTACATTCAATCCATTCCAAAACGAAACTGAAACAACTCGCAAGGCAAGTGAAGAGAAAAAAAACATCGGTTTTAAATTGAGACAAAGCAGAAATACTCACAGGCTTTCAGTGGCAAATGGGAATCATCCTACCATATATCTTATCATATCATATCATAGATCTCAAACCGTCTTGCAAGCGTAAATACTCATCTATTCTACCTTCAGATGAAGTGCAAATAACATTCTTTGGATTATCTATTATAAGTGTTTATACTATTTATTATCATTAAAATCACTGAATATGTTCACTAAGAGAGGAATCTTTTTCATGTTGTATTAAGCAACAGAGCTATTCCTAACCATTTAGTTCATAACTTTGATATGTTGAAACAATATTGTAAAGTTGTATACAAGATACACAGGGGAGCATTTTAAGCCATTTCTATGATTAAGCACATCTGATTCACTTGAAGTCATGAGGTTCAAATGACACTATAAAAATTCAAAAAGCAAAATAAAGACAGCAATGGAAATATAAAAATGTGCAAGGTAGTCCTGGTAAAAAAAAAAGAAGAAATAAATATAAGCACATGATAGGACAGGGAGTAAAGAACTCCTCCTTCTTCCCTCCAAGTTGGCTCAACATTTCTGACATGCATCCCTCATTCTGAGTCTCTAGATGTCCATGTCTCACTATTGATTTTCATTCATCTGATGTTACATCAGGGATCAATTCTGGAAAAGTGTGATGTGCTATAAAAATATTCAATACATCTGTTAAAACTATGCTCCTTGATGTGGCCGGGGCCTATTTGGGACATGAGGGTGGACACGTGATGTCCCTGGATGGCTGCCAAGTGTCTCCTGCTTTGCGGCACTTTGCAGGACAGCGGGAGAAGCAAGGACGCCTCCTGCTGTGTGGGAGACGTTAGTGGAGGAGGCGTTGACCGCCAACTCAATTTTCCCCTCCAGTTTGACCAGACGTGTCAGAATGTCATCCAGCAACACAGCTATTGTCCTCTTCAAATCAGCTGTGTATGAGAGAAGGAAAGAGAAAAAAAGAAAACTCAAGGAAGTATATAAACTGAGCATTATTTTCCACAACTATCAGTGTAATTTAATATGCAAGAAATTTAGTAACAACGACATGTATTGCTAATAACTCATCTATTGTGGAAAAATGGTTACCATAACCAGCCATGGAGGTTCCTTGTGGCCCACCAGGTGCATTCTGGTTCTCCTCTGACAGGACCTTGACATATCGCCGACTCAGATCCAGGATCTGCTCTCGTAGCTCGGCGCTGCTCTGGTGCCGAGGCTGCTGCACAGTATAGCGCAGCAGCATAAATCCCCACACCAGGCCGAAAACCAACAGCAGCATACTCAGCTTTTGAGACATGTTCCTCCGCATGAGTGCACTTAGCATGGTACTGGGGATGGCAAAGGTGAGGGGATCTGGAAAGGCCTGATGGAGGCTGGAGGCTATGACTTGTATCGAATGGGATGATATGTGTCTGTATGATTCACAGAAAGGTCAGAAGTTAAAGTCCACTACATATCATTCTTAGAGCTGGTATAGATTTAAAGAACAGCCTTTATACCCACTAGAGCATCATGTCTGTCCTAAGAGTAAGTGAGAAGACGTTGTACAACAGCAGAAGCCAGGGGGTTGGATCAGAAGAAGGTTGACGCCGACAGACGACCGAGTCAGGGATTTTTGGGCAAGTGCTTTGGTTGCAAGAATTTCTGCATTTGTAATCTGGTGCTAGAATGGCTGTTCAGGTACGGGGTCCGCAGACATTGTCGACTCTAGGGAGGCAGAGCTGGATGGGATAAAAGAAAATAAATTAGCAAAAGGGATTAAACACAGAACACTCTGATAGAAAAAAATGATAGATTTTGAATTTATTTAGCATGATGTTTTAAATTGCATTGTGCTGTAATGCTATGAATAAGGGGGTGATTTAATTTTTTTCCTCCCAACAACAATTCTTCTAATGCCCCATGCTCATTCATTTTGGCTTCAGTCTTGCTCAGTATTGTGGTTTTACTAAGACTGACTGGGGAATTCTGGATGGATAAATGCACAAAGATTTTCCAACGCAAACATCATTGCATGAGTTGGATAAAGAACAAAATCCATCTCAGTATTATTGGCAAAAAGCTGGTGGCTACATCAGAGGCTTTCTGGTCTTTTTAGCTTCTTTTCTTTTTTAAAGTTAGACCCTTCTGCTTTGGGTTAGTGTGCACAATAGCTCACTCATCAACAAATCTTTTTCAGCCTTTTTAGCCCAGAAACCTGATTACCAGTTTAGATGTCATGGGACCCACTTTGAAGCTCCAGATAGAAGTCACAGCAACAGACCGAATCATAGAGGGCATTCAATTTCTAATCCCAACCTCACAATACTTATTGGACGGACAAATAGCTTGTGACTCCACCATGAGCATGCAGGGTTAATTAGGCTATAATTTCTTAGTTTTCACAACTTTGTCCCCGGTTCATTCTCTTCACTCTCTCCTGGGTGTGGTAGTGTCACATCCTATTGAGATCCGAGAGTGGGCACTGACGGAGGGGATAAATTATGAAAAGAAAGGTAATAGAAACCATCCCAACCCAGTCCCTATTCATACACACATACACAAACATGTCCCCCCTATGACCTGGGCACTGCTATGCATCAGAGATGTGCCGGTACACAGTTATACCAGAGACCATTTCAATTAACATCATTACCGCTGTTTCCAGAAAGCACTGTGGACACAGCAGAGCTGCCCTGTCCTGTCCTTCTTTTGATAAACAATGCTACCTGTCAAAAAGACATACAACAGGATCGATGAAGCAGACTCCTTGTCTGTCAATCTCTAGCTACTCTGGCAACCCGGACTCAAGTACTCTCAAGCATTTGGTTTATTGAGATCTGAGTCATAAGGATGAGTGAGAGAAAGGGATGCGTTCTGGTTAAAATCTTATAATAAGTAACTGACAGACAACCTTATTTCCTCAGGTATGTTGCTCCAGAGCCTCAAAGTCCTGCTGCGATGGCTCTGTTCCCTTTGGTTTTTATACTGGAATCTGAAACATGCAGAGAACTTCTGATTGGGGATTTCAAACACTGCAAAGGTTCATAAGGGATTAAATTGTCTAATCTAAAACCTGGAGCTGGGCCATGAAGTAAGTAAAATGTGATCATGATCTTCAAACTGTTCCTAAAACAAAAAAAGCTGGTGAGAAGATGCTAGAATATTCTAACACTCTCTTTTAATTTGAACTCAACATGCAGCAGGAAAAACATTTATGCAACCAGAAAGTCTTATGACAATTGGTTGACTTAGGTTCATCAATTTTATTCTATGACATTCTGAGGACCAAGATACACATCCACCTGCACCACCAGACATTAGCTCTTCCAATGCAATTTTTAAGTAGTGCAACCTTTAGCTTACTGTCGCAAAACAATACATAGAATGTTTTATATCTCACAATAACTGCACTGGAGTCAAAAGCATTTCATTCATAAAGCCATTTGTGACAAATGAATAGTCAACCAAGTGCTATGGATTAAAAGAAAATGAGCCAAAAAAAACAAAGCCAGAAATATTAGCCTACAGGCACAACTCTGCACGCAACACCTGGTGTCAAATACAGATAATATTTCAGGGTGGAATTGAGTTACACAGGTGCCATGTTTACAAATACAGTTAAGCTCATATCTGCCTGAAGAACAGAAAGGCTTAGTGTGTTCCCACCAGATAAGAGATAATTTCCAACTTGATTAGATGCAAGGTTGACACAGGAGACAGCTCCACTGTCTCCTGTCCTCTGACTTCACCATCATGTCGGGGTATTCACCAGACTTTATCCGTGTTCCTTAAATGTAACACATTTTGGCCAAAACTTGAGACAACTGAACTTTCCATTTGTTTATAGGATTGTTTAACTGATGCATACCTGATGGGATTATGGGCAGTGATAAGGCACACAGTACAAGCAAAAGAAGCTAATTTTGAAGTTAAACATTGACCACAACAACTGTCACTTGTGATTCAACAGCTCACCTTCAGGGTTAATGAGGACTCTTAGACCATAAAGTAGAAAATCAAATGTCAGTAGGGTGGAGGATATATGAGGATGTGACTGTTGGGGACTATGCATGGTATAACACTGTAAGAATGAGACACCATAAACACACAATCAATCCTAATGATAAAATACGGATTCACAATCTGGCAAACACGTTTACTTAATTTACTGAGTTTGTCATGATAGATATTGTAACACATAACTGCTACACGAGTGATGAAATAACCTACACTGCTGAAGAAAGGACGACAAGTTCAAGACACTTCCGTTTAATGTTAGTTCTAAGAGTTTTTGTCAGCCAAATATTCAGAGGATAAATCTGCAGTCGCTTCACTCACTTCAGCAGAGTGAAGGGCAAAGGGGGGAAGCTCGGACGAAGCTGCTCAACAACTCCACTTAAACAGTTCATGTTAGCTCGACATGTTAGCCCGGCAACACTCAAACTTGTCAGTCAACAGTGAATATAAACTACTCCCTGAAAATATAGTAATGTAAAATGCCAACCAATATGAACATTTACCTCAATGTGTTGAGTCAGGGGCCATCTTGTAGTTGAAGCCGGATCACGCTCCACAGAACCGGGTAACGTTGTGAATCGTCTGAGGGCTCCAGATGCAACCTCTGGCTGATCTGTCAACGTTACGGAATGATGCTTAATATTGGCCAAACCTAAGCTGTCGTTGCGTCCTCTTGGTGAATTACCGTGTGCCGCCCTCTGTTTCAATTAATAAGTTAGCGGCACAACTCCTCGTTGAGCTCTACTCTCATTCTCATTTGACTTCTTCTGCCGCGGTCAGGGAAACGATTGTTGCCTCTGTATGCTAAAGTCGGCAGCTAGATTTAGAAGCATGCAACTGTGCTGACTGTCATGGTTCCCTTGAACGTTCACTGCGTGCGTCACTGCCACGGCATTATGGGAATTGTATTCATACCGCCTTCTCTTTGTTGGAAACCCCAATAGTTAATTTGTTCTAATCACAACAACACACCCGCTCTTACGACCAAACATGAGCTAATCAAAATGTTAGCTTAAGACATAACCTAGCTGTTAATGCTAGCTTAATCTTTCACCTGATGTTTGCTGTTTCTCTCGGCTTCCTGTACGCGCGTGCACTAATTGCAATTCAGGTTGCCGCCGTTAGAGGGCCCTACCACCATTTCCATGACAACATCCCTACTTAAACATGGTCGTTCAACTTGTGTCTTGTGTTTGAGCTCAGGACAGAATTAAACTACAGCCTTCAGGGTTTGCTTGTTTTTTACAATGGACAGACTGTCTCTCGACAAATCAGCCTTAAAAGCGGTGGATGACTATTGCGAGTATCGAAGGTTTGTCACAGTGTCACAGCACAGTATTCTTTTATTCTCTTTAGACTGTTTTTCTCATCTCTGACAGGGTTCATATACCTTGATACATATAACGCAAACCATCATTAGCATTTGACAACTAGCGACAGCTGAATGGATGTAACAGCTGAGGCACAATATATAATGTAATGTTTTCCACAGTCACGTAGGAGTTCATTTTATTGTACTTATTTTAAGTCATGTCAGCAATAAAAATGCTAATTCACTAAAAGATATTTAATAACCTTTCTTAATATACTCATGTTAACTTTTAGGAGAGTTTTTTATTATTTATAGACTCAACCCCTCTTGCAATGTTTTTCAGGTGGTACAGTTTGTCTCATTAAGTGGGACGTTTGTCTTCGGTGCTGTTTAGAAAAGTTGTGGGACCCAACTAGGACCCAGGCAGTTTGTACTCAGTTTTGGAGGACCCACTTGGACTAGCCAAGATTGTTTAATTATGGGCACTTGATGTGTTCCATACAGGGCCAATATGGGCAGATAGTAGCCCCTCTGGGACCCATACAATAACCATGTTTTCTATGATTTCTGTCTGGCCTGTGTATTTTTCTCTTGGTTTCCTATTTGGGCCCCAATACGAACCCACTTGGAAGCTACCTAACCCATGTTTAAAAATGGGAGACACCCTTGGACATTTGGCTTTGAATAAACAGAAAATTAATATGTCGCTACAATCATCTGCTCATCATTACAGCTTTTATTAGTCTAAGGCAGTTCACACAATCGTAAAGATGATTAAACACACAAGTTGTTTTTATTAGCTACTTTGAGAATATTAAAAATGAAAAAGGTAATAAAATAGAATTGTAATAAAACTACATGCCAGGATGGCAGCTGAATCCACAACAATGACATCATACAAATAACAATTATTTACTGTAAAATAGTATTGTGGCAAGATTTCAGGTTGAAAACAACTTTTGGTTTGATCCAGTCAAATAGCAAAACTATTTACAACAGTACATTAATACTAGACTTTCTGTTCTCTGGCTTTTGTTGAATCCACTCTATATAATGATGATTTGTCTCTTCCAGGATTGTGGGTGATGACGATGGAGGCCATCTGTTTACTCCCGAGCAATATGAGGAGTACAAGAGGAAAGTGCTCCCACAACGAGTAAAAAATAGGCTGTATGTGAGCTTTGGCATACCTGGAGGTATCGACTGCAAACTCATTGGCCCTGAGACACTGTGCTTCTGTACACATAGGTAGGACACATGACATCACCTTTACTCCACACATGAATATGAATATACACACATCTGGGGTTTATATTAAGAGCAATGGAACCTCTTTCAGGTACAAGCAACATGAGACGGACTTTGACGTCATTCCCACTAAGAGACCCTTGTCTCTACCATGCAAGGTCAGGGGGTGTCGTTGTTCTGCCTACCTGTATGTTCCCCAGAACGGGTCAAAAGCTGTCCGCTGCAGGTGTAAACACTTACCCGAGGATCATAGTGAAGCTACTGGGCACTTTTGCAAGAAGTGTGAGTGTGAAAGCCATAAATTATGTCTTCGTTCACTCCATTATCCCTATTTAATACCAGCAGAATACAGATTCATAAAGATAGTAGAGAAACAAGATCTTCACAGTGCAACCTTCTTTTTCAGGTGCCTGTTCTGGGTTCGAGAGCCCCTACACGTGCGGGTGTGGCCAGCCCAGCTCTACGCACCAGACCCTGGTAAGCAGACATGTATTCATGATATTTCTTCCCACCATACACTTAATTTGACAGTCACTCAATGTAGTAATGTTTTTCCATTTCCTTGGCAGGTTGAGACAAAGCAAGAGAGGGAGTCACGGGGTCAGCCGGTTGGCAGGGATGTCTCATATGCGGCCATGGGCGGGCTGACAGGGTTCGGCTCCTTGTTGGATGGTTACCTTGCTTTGGGAACCAATGAATCTGGTGAGTTGGCAGAGTCGCCCTCAATAAAGAAGACTGGTGGTGACTCAATCTATGTCTGCAAGCAATAGCTACAATGACAGAGCTGTCTAAAAATGTGTATGCTTGAGTGGTACACAAGAGGTGCTCTGCTCCAGCCTGGTATGGTGAGTGGGGGAATAAACGGATTCAAGTTAAGCCATTTTTCCACAGATAAGTTTTTTTCTTTTATAACATTGTTGTTGTTGTTGTTGTTGGAACAGAAGTTTACACAGTAGGTAATTCAGTCAGGTGAAAAGTGTACAAACTTATCCCTGAGATTTCATCGTCTCATTGTTTCCATACCCAGACAATATGAGGCCTGAGGGTCTGCAAATATAATAAAGGCCTAAAGCACACATACATATGTAAAGGATACATTTAGCACGGCACATATATTAAAAATGATCATACTCAACATCTGAGAAAATGTGTGGGAGATTAATTAATGACTGAATGTGTGAGATTAATTATTTAACATTAAATATATTTGATTAATTAATTATGAGGTTATATGGTTTATTATACTGTTTACTAATTATTTCATAAATCAGCATTGCACACACAAAGGTGTGAACGTAAGAGGTTCCGAATGTTTTGATACAAATACTGTTGCATGAAGCCCTTATACGCTCTCGTTCACATGAATCTCCAATATATGGTTTAATTTTAATTAAAGTTGTGAATCTTTGAGATGATCCACTGTGTGATGACTAATTTTATGTACATTAGTGACTGACGAGATCAAATATAAAACTTCTAATACCATCAGCTCTCCAGGTACCAGGTGTAGTTAGTGTACAAGCACCACAGCTGTGAGTTACCCAAATTCACTCCATAATCTCTATTCCTCTATTTTTGTTAGATCAAGACAGAGAAGATGGCTGCCAGCAGAGATGCTCAGCATCAAGCATCAGCCGAACGTCTGCCGAAGCCTCGAGCTCTACTCACTGTAACATGACCAACAAACAGTGATCTGCTGCGTTCCCTTTATAGTCCATCTGCCCATTAAATATAGAATTTACTATAGCAAATTAATCTGCTCATCTGTGTGTTTGAACTTGAACACATTAGTGGTTACATTCCACTGCACAACTGAACAAGGTACCGACAATATATTGATCCGGTTTAAGTTCTAAATCAGGGGAGCTACTAAGATGACACCAACTGGCTTCAAAACACCCATTTATTTGTGTCACATTGCATGTTGCATGTGGCTTCCAAGTGAGCTGCCAAAAATATAATGCATACATGAACAGTATCAGTGGGGGGTAACGTAAAGATCTAAGATCAAAGGGCCAACCACACCAAGAACCATAACTATAAATATGTGGTTTTTAAACTCACTCAGTGGTGACGATATCTCTGCAGAGACACTCATCTGTGAGGTTTTAAAAACCCACCGATGGTTGACAAAGCGAACAATCTTTTTAAAGACACAATCAACAAGGACATGTACGCCGCACAGCTGCACTACTCTGCTTCTTTCAGCACCGCGGAGGAGGAGACGGAGAGAGAGATGTTGTAGATTTCACAAGTGCACTTTGTTATAGATAGAATAATGTTCAAAGAACTTTCCTCTGATCCCCGCTGCTGTGTGGAACAAATACACCTTCACTTTCTTGAGAGCTACGGTTTATATATCGGTTATACAGCTGCAGAATGCAGCTTGTCCTCTGTGCCACTGTTTACAGAATGTTGTGTTTATATTTCCCAGTGTAGTTATCTGTGTGGACGGCCCTTTAGATTATAAAATCCAAACAAGTTGAAATTAGCTCTTTTTTAACTTGTTGTTTGACCGAAAATCATTGAAACTAAAAGTCACACACACACACACACACACACACACACACACACACATCCAGTGTGACTTGCCACCCACACGGTGGGAACATTTGACAGATACCTTGGCACTGCCCTGGGCTTCAGCCATGGGTCGTTCATGCTACACTGTCGCCTCTTGAGGGACAAAGTGGAATTACGAGACAAGACGGGCTCTTGCAAATGACCTCCCTTTGAGCACAAGTACTCATGCTCACACCTATTAGTCCGGTTTGAATTATCTTCCTCAATAGCTCGTAACGAAGCCAATCTTATTTAATCTCTTGTTGATTTCTAACAAGGCATCAAATCTCCCTCTTGTTCCATTAACTGGTCAGTCTACACGTCTGAGGTTTCTCCGATTGATGTTCTCTGAGGGAGAGAAAGCCGCCCACTCAACATGTCACCAAAATAACAGCAGAATCTTACAGCTCCCCCCAGTGATGAGCACAGTTTCTAAATTGCAGATAAATGTACTGTCTGCGACTGATTAATCCCATTCCTCACGGCAGATCAGCAGTGATGAGAACTGTGTGATTTAATCCACACCATGAATTACCGTGATTGAAGCAGGTCATTTTTTCTCCATTGGCGGCCCATTTTCCAACATCTTTAACTGAGAAATAGAATTAATCTAAATGAGGATTCACTCCCACTCAAATGTTTCCACTGTGGGGATGGCAAGTCACACTGGATCAGCATCCACGCTGGTGGCGGCCAGTGAGTGAGCTGAAGACCACCTGGTCTTGAGGGAAAGGAAAGTAGTGTTGCGTCTGAAAGTCGGCATGGATGCACCTGGGTCCTCTGCAGCCGGCTGCACAAGAGGCAGCGAGTGGAAGGGATCCCATCTGAAAGATGACACTTCAAATGCAGTGTGTATCTATGATGACCATGGTATCAGGTTGCCACAAGACAGCATGCATGTACACAAACAACCACAGACGCACACACACAGCTGCACAAAAGAGCTTTGTTGACCGATAGAATGAAGCGCCCTCCAAAATGTACACTTGACCCTGTCCGACTGCTTAATTCCTGGAGATTTTTTATCACAGATTGGTCGGCAGTAGATGGCACGGGGCCACGTCGTGTGAGAGACAGAGCGAAAAACCAATTAATTTAAGAGGTAGAGGCCTGAAACATTAGTCTGGCAATTACAATATAGGGTAATTGCCTCTCCGTGGCAACCCCATTTCGGAGGCAACAGGTAATTTACTTTGGGCATTGGCTGAAGGGAATGACTACTACACTTCCCTCATCCCCATGGAAACCATGCCCAGCTTGATGGACAGATCCGACTCTACAAATCAGGAGGTGAACACAGAAGATTGAATTGGCATTAATGTGCAAGGAAACACTTAATTAACCAAGTAACTTTTACGTTAAGTACACACTGACTTACCTGCTGACGAAGAACACACCTAATTTCCCTACCGACAGACAAGGTAACAAAACTCAGCAGCACGAAGAGACAAAACACTCTGACAGCTGCTGACAAATTATTTGAAATCATTCGCAGCTAATAACACTCAGAGGGAAAATACAGCTTGAAACTAAATTTCCACTAAGTGCAACTAACTAGAAAGGTACTTGGTGTAATAGCCCCCCCCCCCATTCTATTCAATACAAATCATCGTATATGTCTTGTCAGATTTCCAATAGTATTAGAAATATGCTTTAACATTTCCTTAAAGGTCAGTGCAAAATTGCCCTTAGAGATTAATATTTATGAGTCAAATTTCCAATCCGAATTTTCGATCACTCTCGAAATGTGATGTGTTTAATATTGTTGGATATATCCCTGGTAAAAAACAATATGTGTATGAATATATGCAGTATGCAAACAGACCATCAGACTGAATCTAACACATAACTGGAGCAGACGCATCACCTCCGTGAAGGAGGGAATAAAAGAATAAAAAACAGTTCCTCAAGGAAACATCCTTCAGCCTCTTTATTTAATGTTGTCTGGGGACATTTACAGAACAATTTGTTCTCCCCATTTAAGAGCAACACAACCAATTTAGATATAAAGTCAGGAGATAAAAGAAGTCAGTGTTTATTTAGAATTTAGAACCGACACCAGAAGCATCACAATTGAACACGCGGGAAAATACAGTTAAAAACATCTAAAAAAATCAAGATAATAAATCATATAATTAAGAATCTAGCTAAACTGACACAAGGTGGAAGAGAATATAATAACTGTGTACCTTAAGATACTTCCTTTTCCTCTTTTGAAAGGTTAACATTATAATGGATCACAAGGAAGAAAGAAAGAAAGTTAAAACAAACTGTTCACCCATGAAATCTGCTGGCTGGGTCACATTGTGTGTCTTGAACTCCTTATTATATTCACATGAACAGATGAGCTGAAGGACAATGCAAAGACCACCTACTGTATCACAATACTATTTCTAAATCATTTGTAAACAACAACTATTTCAATATACTATTGTTTGCTTATCATACTGTTATTATATAAGGACCAAAAAAAAGCTTTGCATTAAATACTTTAAATTGCACAAACATCTTCAACTCCGATCTTCCCAGCGTCAGACCACCCTCCCTCCTCCAATCGTTTCTTTTTGTTGCACAGTAATAGCTTGTTTTCTGTTTAGAGCAAGTTTAGCTCTGACAGTTTGTTCTTTTTCCTGAGCAGAACAAAAAACCCATCACAATCCCCCGAAAGTGAAGTACAATCCTGTGCGTGACTTTGACACATTGGACGTGTGCATGTTGCCGCTCTTTTGTGGTGGAAACAGTGGGAATCTTGACAGGACTGCGACTTCATAGAGTCTACGCTTGGATCCCCTCCTGTGTCAGCAGACCAGAGGAGGAGGATGGAGAGCTGCTGGTGACAAATGGGTTTATGGTTTTTTTGACTAAGCAGTGTAAAGAAAAATGGAATGTCAGGGTTAAATCAGTTGTCACGTTTGACTAATAACACTTGTGTTTCTACACAAACACACACATGATGACATTAGTGTAGTGCACGAGACAAAACAACTCACAGAGGTGACATTGGACTACTACTAGTGTAGTGCAATAATAACTACCACCAGGGTTTGTTGGTTGTGGTTTTAAAAGCTGTCTTCATTCGCTGTTGAAAACAAGACAACGACCTGCCACTAGAGGGCACTAATAACTTGAACGTTAATATACAGCGTTTTCTGAGGTAGAGTAAGGCCATGCTGCTACCTGAAATATGCTCCTGATGACAACTAACGACCATTTAATGACCTGACTTTAATCACATTATAGCTCTGAACGCTGTATGAGCGTGCTGTGCCCCGTGTGAGGGTGCATTTGTGTGTAACTGCGCCTTTGCACACAGGAATCCAGCATTATCCCACCCCTCCACCACCTTCCCGAATCATAAAATGTTACCTGGAAATGCCTTATAATTCACAGCAAAGCAACTGGACGGACTCAGTGGCTAATTGGCTGTCATGTGGAAACGTGTTCTTTGGTGAACATTGCACACTCTTGAGAATTGGAGCTTTCAGCTGCTTCTCTAATGCAACTAACTGGTGGACGGCCTGAATCATACATTTTCCCTCCATTATCAGCCAACTCATCATCAAGGCTGGCATCTAGCAGGGCGGCTAATATGCAATCTGACAGTTGTTACCTCTTTGCTACAGCGTGCTAACTAACGGTGGCTGGAGAAGCTCAGTCAGGTGTATGAAGGAGACACAAGGATGTAGTTTGGGCATCATGCATCTTTCTTCCTTCGTGGATACTGATGCTGTATGTCTTGTATTTAAATACATTAATTCAGTGGATAAAGAGACCTGACAGGTTGATTCAGTTTGCACCTAGATTGTTGCATAGATTTAGATCTGCTGTTTAAATACGATCTGACGCATGCAGATGTCATGTTTGACAGCGACTTATCAGTTTCAAAGGTCTTCAAATCGAGAGATTCATGCAAGAAAAAGGATGCACATTCTTCCAAGAAATTACGCTAAAATTAAAGAATCTCAAATGAGCGTACATGTAGAAATACATTGATTTTAATTAACGAAAACAGATTATATGTGAAAGTGCTCGAATGCAAAGCTTTGTGTAAATATCTGTAAATATTTATCGTCAATCAGACTCGAGTGACACGCAGACAGGTTGACATGACGGCTGCTGATAACCTTTTCTGTCAGACATCCAGACTACGGCGTTCCCACATAGGTCACAACAGTTATCTTAAGTTTAAAAGCAGCTGACATTCATCAGGTGTCCAAAAAATCTGGGCTCCTGACTCGCGCATCGCACCTGAGCCAGAACAGTGCGTCACAGCTTGGTGGCTCGACCTTTTGTTCATCTGTCAATCTGAGGCCCTCATATGATGTTTCTCTGACGTTTCATCCTCCCCAAGAGCAGATGTGTCGGAGAAACATTCACTAAGAGTGACACACACACTCACTCGGATCACAGCTGGCAACAAGGGACTCTGGGAAACTCTGGGAAAAGAGATGCCAAGGTGAATTAAAACACAGAGACTAGAGAAGGTGACTCTTAAAGCAATGAGGGCTTAATGAGATCAATAGAAGAATAGACGAGGCAGTGACAAATAATTCATGTCTCATCATTGAGCAGTTGTCAGTGTACTCAGAACTGAGGGGGGAGAAAAGCTGATGTTCTCAGGGGTCTTATATGGAACAGTAAGTGCTTGCAAAGGCTGTTAACTAAGTCAAAACAAAGAGGAATCATCTTATATCCACCAGGATACTTCTTTGGTGGCCGTCCAGGTCTGTGACACCACCCGATTATTAATGAGGCATCTGGGCATCACACAATAATACACTAAAGTACTGCTTAAATAAGTAATATTTTCCTGTTGGATAGGACGTAGCTCAATGCTGAGTAAAAATTGATAATGATATAATCAAACAAATTCCCCATAAATTGAATAGGAAGTTGGAAGTCGACTCCAATCACCTTCAGTTTGAAGCCCACGAACTGCCGCTGCCGATGCTCAATAATAGCAGTGCTTGCTTACATGTAAGAGTATGTCACCACAGCACAATAGGGTATTCAAAAGTAGCAATTTAGATGTCAAGACTTAGCCAAGAAAGCACCAAAGCTCTTTCTTCATTTGTCTTTTCCCAGTTCGTTTGCATGCAACTTCTTGAGAGCAGAGATTCACTGCGCCAGCTCGTCAGTGTTTCCTCTCACAGGTCTTATTCAATGTAAATTTCAAATATTTTATTCAAAAAATTACAGGGCCTTTTGCATCTTAACAAAAATCTTGAGGGAGAACTTATTGTCCAAATCAGCAGGCTTGTGGGAGGAGGAGGAAACTGATTTGCATTTAAACAGCTTGTTCTGTAAGTCGTCAGGAGAAATGATTTCTGAAAAGGACAAACGGAGCTCCACGTGTGCCTCCTTTACCTCGAGGCGTTAACATGTAGCATACTGTCAGTGTTTTGATGAGTCTGACCTGCATAAACAAGCAGGACTATATAGTAGATGATTGATAGCTATCTTCATAAATAGTTGGATATTATCAGTGAGGAAAATGTCTTTTGTGCTGCACAGAAATCCATCAGATTTACTCAAAACTCTGAGAAACCTTTTAATTATAGAACGTATTTATAAATATTCAATGAATAGAACACTGGCCGAGACTAATACCACCTTAAGCTTGGACAGATCCGCTACCTGTGTCCTGATAAAGATGCAAACAAGACAAGAAAATTCTCTATTTTCTAATTATGCATTGACCAGGACGCTGGAGTGAATCTATACTTTTCTTATTTCTATCATATCCCATGAAATAAGATAAGACAGCACCGGCTGAGCAAAGACCTCCAGCAATGTCGATAACATTTTTCATATAAGCAACTCCAGTTGTGTATTCAAAGAACGCTAAAATATAACCCAGCATGCAAACGTCAACTGACCTCTCAACCTCGTCCACGTGCTTTACACATCTGCTTCATTCACGTCAGACACTCACAACAGGCTTAAAAAAAGGTGTTATACCTATTGAAAGGAGCGACTGAATGTGTCTGTATCCCCTGAAGAGGACTAGAAAATCTAATTCCTGCCTGAGATCATTATGATTCGGTCCTGACTTTGTGCTCCCTGCTCTCTCACTTGTGTCTCATTCCTCATCTCCTTCTTAGCATCCTGTCACATACAAAAAAGCCCTTAACACATCCTCTGCGTAAGTTAAAGAGCAGCACTGCTGAGTATATGGCTGGGAGCCGGCGTACAAAAGGATTCTGAATGGGAGGTAAATGAAGCGCTGGGTGATACAGATTCATTTGAAGTGCTATTTGGGTTTCCTTATTAATAGTATGTTTCTTGGAGATTAGACTCTTCTCGGCTGACGTGCCTCGATATTGAAATCTAGGCCTTTTGTTCGCGTTATAAGGGTAACAGTTTCTCTTTCCATCTGATGGAATGCACTGCAAAACAAAATTAGTGGAGCAATTCAGTTAAAAAGCGTGTCAGCAAGAGCGTACATGTGCATCTGTTTGAAATCCGTCGATTCCACATCACCCGAGGCGTCATCAGAGGAGCTTTCTTTTGGCAAGAAGGCTGCCTATTAGAAGCGTTATTTGAAGTTCACCCACAGTGTAGCGTATTACTGACGTTCTTTTGTGGCTTCAGATGGGATTATTGATCTTATTATGCGGAAGAATCACTCGGTGATTGGGAAATAATTTATCACCTCCTTTTTTTTTATAAACACTAAATCAGTATCAGTTTGACAGTGCTTGCTGGCAGGGTGGTATTTAAAGAAGGGAAGTGTGTGTGTGTGTGTGTGTCTGTGTGTGTGTGTGTGTGTGTGAGGCTGATTTATGTCCACGCACCTGCAAGGCACACTGATTAAAATAATTCAGTGACCTTGTAAATGTAACATAAAGTTAGTCAGACTTTATAAATCACTAATCACTATAATGATTATTTGAGTTGACCGTACCTAAATTCATGATTAAAAGCTCTAAAATCAACTTAATATTTAAATTAGAACACAAGTTAAACACGTTTCTTTAATTAAATTCAGTGTTATGCTGCATTAGAGTGTTGAGACAGAACATAACAGAGATTTGTCAAGTGTGCAACAGTGACTTTACACTACTTTTCTTATTGTAGTCACTGCAATTACATTATAATTATAATAACCAATGTTCTTAAAGGGACAATGGTTGTGTTATTTTGTGTCCAAAGTGTAATTTGAAGAAGTTGGATTTGATTAAAAAACGACTTCCTCCTGCTCCCTCTTTTGGTCTCATTGGAAACAAGTCACCCTATTTTTAATCTATATTGTTGCATTCGTTTTTAATGAATTAAAACAGTTTAAAAAACACACACCAACGAGAGCATCACCGGTGACGTGCACACGGAGAACAGCGGTGACCTGCGCTCAGCGGAGCGGCTCTGACGCGCGTCGGGCGCACGCGGATATAAAAGGCTGCGCGCACTGAGCGCCCAGAAGAGCAGAGACGACGCCACCACACAGCGTTTGATAACCCTCCAACTCTCCCGGAATTGTAAGTACTTTGATATTTCATTGGGAAAAGCATGACTTGAAAAATGTTTTGAAAGTTGACTTCCAGCTGCGGGTCCAGATGTTCGGACCTTCATACGAACATCTGGGGGTTCTTTTACTTTGAAATCAAGATTGCTTTACCTGTGAAGATCTAAAGCTTAAAAAAAATATATTCTTTAAGTTGTGTGAAATGAAAAAGTGTCCCAACAAGTGGACTTACAGTGTTTCTTCAACTCTGGCAGATGCATCCTAACTTCGTGGGCTGGCTGGGGACTCTGGGGCTCCTGCTGTGGGCGCTGCTCTGCCTGGGCACGCTGACGGAGGGATACCCGGTGAAACCAGAGAACCCCGGAGATGACGCCCCGGCGGATGAGCTGGCCAAGTATTACTCAGCCCTGAGACACTACATCAACCTCATCACAAGACAGAGGTAGGTGAACCACTATCAGCTCTTCTAGAGTAGAAGTAATGTAAAGTTTGAGATTGAGTTAATCTGATTTGCAAGAATATTTTGCACATTTTTCTACTGGAGTGGCCGAATTTCTAATATGTTAATTATTTGGTTAATTTCCTCACATTTAGAAACACTGTTTATAAGTAATTTGCTGTTTTAAAAGTCCTCCTAAGTTCATTTGTACCTCAGTTTACTTAAGTATTAGGTTGGTCTCCTCCTACTGCTTTAAAAACTGCAGTAATTCCACTAATGCTGGGTTGATTTTCTCATGACAAGAAGGCTTCTGGGTTCCACAGATAAATAACATATTTAGTGTGAAAACCCTGCTATCATCCAGCTATCGTCTTCAGTAATCTGACATACTTGTCAACATGAAAAAAGGGAGCCTGACAAGGCAGAGAACAACTTTATCACCATGTTTATCACCTGTTACAAAAAAATGGAGGAAATCACTGCCGGTCAGCGTGCCGTGTCAGATTACATGCAGTTTTCCGCTTTCTTCTGAATGTCCTGGATGTCTTTTGTGACTTGGATGCAGCTGCAGGCGTTTAGCCACCCAGGGTGAGAAAGCGTACCGGCGTGGCTTATCATCTGTGGAGCAGAGAAAGAAATGTTCCACCCCGTCTGTGCCTGCTGGGTCTTGTTCTGGCAGTTCGTAGTGGAGTTCATAATCGGACATGAGGATGTGAATATTTATAGGACGTTTCTCTGTTAAATTCAGCCACGGTTTCTTGTCTCTTTGATCCGTTTTGGTTGGACACTCTAAAGGTCTGAAGGGGCTCAGCCTGTCGAACATCTCAGCTTGACAAATCTGTTTGTGTGTCTGTCTCACTTTGTTTGTGTCCCAGGTATGGCAAGAGGTCCAGTCCCGAGATCCTGGACACACTGGTGTCAGAGCTGTTGTTGAAGGAAAGCACAGACACGCTTCCACAGTCAAGGTGTGTGTGTGTTTCTTGAAGTGTAGGAGCTCTGCATTGCTGTACCGCTCACAGGAAGCTGACCTTGACCTTTGCTCCTCTCTGACCAGATATGACCCGTCATTGTGGTGATCATGTCATCAGCGTTGGCTCCACCACACTGCAGCCATCCTGACCTCTACATGTCTGTCACTTCATACCCTCCTACACCACAAACCACCCTGCCTCTGCCCCTTTACCAACACGAGCTGGCCCGTATATTCAGCCCCTCCTCCTGACCCATCAGCTAATGTCAAAGTCGCTTTGTGCCATAAAAATTGTAAATACTCTAATCACAGTCATCAACTGTGAATCTCGCAAGTGGGGCAGGGCATGTTAAATGTATTGTATAATTGTGCTATTAAAGATTAATTGTTTGAACAGGTTTTTTCTTGTCTGTTTGTATCAAATGTTCTGAAGAATTAGAGTTTGCGCATGAAAATATAGGGACGGTATGAATTTACTGGGAAGCATTTAAAAGTGTTATTTGTCTGTAACATGTCAGGACTTAATGATCCCCTCCAGGCATGTTTTAGGAGGGAGGTTTTCAAAAGGGGAGGCTACGGTCCAAGGGAGGCGCCGAGCAGCTTCCTGGCTGGCTCTGTGAATGGAAGAGGGAAGAATATTCTATTATATGTTATTGGATTAGTTGTGTCCCGATCCATGTTCATATACTCTGTAATTTTGAACGAGGGACAAGGAGTAGGAGGCATTTTAAGGATTAAGTAATTATCATTTTGTACGCAAAACCCATGTCAGACACACGTTGTGTTATCTATTGGATTATTTTACTAATTACATGAGTGGAGGGGATCTTTGACGGGAGAGTTTCTAGTGTCAAACTGCACAGTGAAGCTCAATCCTGCAACAGAATGAACAGGACTGATATCATGGTGGAGGCACATGTCGAATAGGCTACGGGGCCGATGATTGGAGTTAAGTGAAGCAATATGGAGTCAGTAAATGTTATATGACCAGTTATTTGAGGCAGATTATATAACACATCCAGGTGATGGAGTGTGTGTGTCTTGAATTGTTTTTAGAACTTGCCAATGTCAGGGATCAGGTTTGGACTGGCTGTGCCACAGCTGGCTTCCCTGCCTCCCTCCCTCCCTGCTTCCCTCCCTACCTGCTTCCCTCCCTCCCTACCTGCCTGCCTCCCTCCCTGCCTCCCTCCCTCCCTCCCTACCTGCCTCCCTCCCCCCCTGCCTGCCTTTCTCCGTGCCTCCCTACCTGCCTCCCTCCCCCCCTGCCTGCCTTTCTCCGCGCCTCCC
>CAAKHC010007600.1:63048-107145 GCA_901007825.1 Macroramphosus scolopax | reverse complement strand
CGTCTATGACACACACACACACACACACACACACACACACACACACACACACACACACACACACACACACACACACACACACACTGTACTCCTTGGTCAAAGACTTTCTGTGTACATCTGACCTCGTCTTTGCCTGGCCTCTGCTTTTCCTGACCCCTATCTGTGTGTGTGTGTGTGTGTGTGTGTGTGTGTGTGTGTGTGTGTGTGTGTGTGTGTGCGTGGGTGTTTGTGTGTGTGTGCGGGGGTGTTTGTGTGTGTGTGTGTGCAGGGGTGTTTGTGTGTGGGGGTGTGCAGGGGTGTTTGTGTGTGTGGTCTATCTAAAGAGCCTTGCAGCTCTTTGCTCTTTCGATCAAGTTAAAGCCGCTCTTAGTCCTTCTTTCATCCACTTAGACTCGCTCATAATCCATTTTACCAACTGGATCATCACACAACACGTATATAGACGCACACACACACACACACACACTCAAACACACACACACACACACTCAAACACACATGCGGCCAGGCAGAGAACACGCACTCAGTAAAAAGGGGTCTGTTGTGATGTAGCCAGGCCATTGACAGCAGTGCATTGATGTAATGGCTTTATGGGCACTTCAAACAAAGACAATGACAGCATTGAGCTATCAGGCGTTTTATAAATCGTTACTTTGAAGGTTTTCTCTTGAAACACTTTAACATAGAGATGTAATAAACTATGATGATGATGTTTTTTAATTGGTTCCTTTAGCATTTTTTAAACCTGAATGCCAACAAAGGTCATTGAATTGAACTGAGCTGAATTGACTTGATTCCTCGTCCATGCCATTAATAAGACACTGATCCAAATAGAGGGCTGGTGATTGGTCCCATCCTTAGGCAAAATGATGCAGTCCGACTCATGAGCACATGGTCATTACTGCATTAATCACATGAGTACTCAGTATTCATTGGTCTGACAACACACGTCTTTGAACTCAGCCTTCATTTGGAACTCCACTACATACCTGTAAGGTTTCATGACTGGATCTAGAAACACGCACGCAGACTGACAAGTTGAAAACAATACCAGCGGCACACTGTGGGAAGCCGTCCTTTTTTACACAGACATCTATTTGCCAAAGTAACTCTCCTGCCAGCTTAATGATGGAACAACAAAACCCAATGTTCTATATTTGTATGCTTTTATATTGAAGGGTGAGATGGAATAACGATGCAACCTTGAACAAGAAGTGTAAAAGCAGCTTCAGTCGGGGTTTTTTTTAACTCTCCTTTTTCTAATCATCCTTTGTTTGACAGCTGGGCTTTTTGGGGAAGCTCACCTCTTCCTGCTGTGTTTTGTACCCTGGCTGAATCCCCCGTTCGGGTTGGATCACTGACTGTGTGTGTGTGTGTGTGTGTGTCTGGGCGTTCTCTCCCTCTCTGTCTGTTATTTCAATGCTTTCATCTCTATGAAGAACAGTGTGTGCAGAGATTGTGCTGTACAGCGCGCTTGTCTCGACATATAACGTGAATTAGACCTGCATGTGCGTCTTATCAGCTGGATGAAAAGAGGAATTGAAAAGATGAAAGGGACTTAATGATCGTCATTTATCCTTAATGTGCTTAGAGGTCTTTGACTACATTTTTAAGACTCTCTCTCTCCTCCTTTCTCGTCCTCTGTATAGGAAGGAGCACAGCATTTTATCTCCAGTGAACTGCTGGAACCTGTTGCTGCTTCAGGTGAAGCGGGAGAGCCGTGACCACGCCACTCTGTCCGACCTCTACCTCAACAATATCATTCCCCGCTTCGCACAGATCAGTGAGGACTCAGGACGCCTCTTCAAGAAGGTAATGCCCATTTCGAGCGTGCACGGATGCAGCAGTGTGGCGTTTAATTAGCCTCATTAATTAGTCTCAGAACTCACGCACACATAAAAACCAGTGAGTGATGTACGTGATAGGAGTGCAAAGAACAGTATACTCAAGCGGAAAGACACGAGAGTATTTCTGCTCTGCTAGCGCTGCAGTATCGCAAGCACAGGCTGTCAAGAGCACGAACCAGGGTTCCCTACGCACTCACACCTGCTCAGAGCTGGACCCCTCATCACATAGTCATGGGCGACTTTGGAGGTGGCCTGATCTTGAACACCCCTACCCTCTGTAACCTTTTACATGACAGAACATCAAGAAGATATCAGAGAAAATACAATCGTCTATAACCAAAATGTAGCTTAGGGTATTTCTGCTGTCATTGTGTTGCTGTGTGAGTCAGGCGACTTCCTGTCCTCCAGTCCGTCAGGGATTGAACCGCAATTGTGAAAGTTTCCCTCGTGAGGTTGCTTGCACATGACACATTGTTTTTATGTGCACTGAGAGTTCTGAAACTCCATCGTTGATTTTAGGAAGCTGTGATCAGCTTTTCCTGTGAAGATGATTATTAGTTGCAGCACCAATAAGAGCCCATCTGGACATCATACAGTCGCCTCGTTCTTGTCACCTCCGGCTTGCTAGTCTGAGAGAAAAGAAACAAGATAGACTGGGAGATCTGAAGATAAAGGGAAGAGGCATCAGGACAGAGCAGAGAAGGAAATGAAGACATTTCAAGAATTTTCAGGAGACGACTAAATACAGAGGCTCAGATGGGCGTCACAAGGTAGCTGTGATGCCTGTAAATACACAGCCGACTCTTTCTCGGTCCTGCAGATGAAAGTAAAAGAAGTTTCGTGTTAACTGCTGATGCAACACTCTGCATAGTGAAGCTCAAACATTCAACTGAAAAACAAACAGAAGAACCTATTTGGGAGTGGAGAGGGACTTTAAGGTGAGGATGAACGTTGAGTGAGGAGGGCTGTGGGCGGGGCTTCGGGAAGGAATGTAATCAGCAGAGAGCCCCCACATGTAAAAGTAAGATTAGTGTGTGTGGAAGCTAAAGCAGCCGTGGAATGTCAATGCCGAAGCTGCTGATTTACCGATAGATCTTATGTGAGTTACACTTACAGGCGATGAGATGCAAACATCCACCCTTGTTTCCGTGTCCAATTGCTCTTTCTCTTCTCCTCTTCGATGGGTTGTAGATGATGATTTTTACTTTATTTTTCTTCAGCACTGATTTACTTTGGCATGAGGGTTGTTTCCATGACTGGGTCACCGACACACCGACACACATACTCAGAGAATACCCTGCTGGCTAATTAACCAGATAATTAGTTCATTTATAACATTTCCAGTAAGTGGCATAAATACCAGTCGTGCCAGGGGCCGTGACACACACACACACACACACACACACACACACACACACAACAGACAGCACGAGTCAACACATTCATCTCAGATACTTGCATCCAGTGTGGAAAGTAGTGCGGAATGATACTGTTAGTGAAGTGTGAGAACTCACTGATGGAGACGTGTTAATGAGGCAAACTGTAGAAAACAGACATCAGGGCGTCTAATGGAGCATGCTGGCTGTTTACTGCGGCGGTCTTGCTGAGCCAGACAGATGACCAGAGGCATGACGAGAGGTCCAAAGGTCCACAGTTGATAGATAGGAGGGCTCAGCATGGCTGACTGCTTTTGATCGCTGCAGTCCAGCTTGTTGTCACCTAATACGAGCCTCCTACAGCACTAAGAAGGGAGGGCGGGGCTGCCTCTCTTGTCCTGTTCCCTCTGTGGTCCGCTGCAGCACCCTAAATCTCTCCCCTGTCGCTTTCTTTCTCCACAGCATGTTCTGCTCACTGACCCTTCTGCTCCCTGTAATTCTACCAAATTTGCAAATCACCCCCCCTTGTTTGTTTCCCCTTTTCCTCCCCAACCCTCCAACCTCTCCCATGTAAATTGATTATCCTCATTCCTTCACCTTTTTATTCCATCTTTTTTTTCCGGATCCACCTACAGGATGCCTGACCACACGGCTCCCCACCCACTTCTGTCTGTCTCCTCCAGGAGAACGCAGATGCTCAACACACACTTTCGAAATCTGTTACTGCTTTCGATCTGTATTCCTTCACAATTCCTTCTCTGACTCCTTTAGCAAGACACTGATTCCCTAAATGCTCCTGATGTGCAGGAGGTATCATCAGGTACAGTGATGGTTCTTCCATTATACACATGACTGACATGTTCTCTCTTTCTTCACAGAGCAAAGAGGTCGGTGTACAGCTGCAAGAGGACTTGCTGAAAGTCCTGAATGAGCTTTACTCGGTAAGAGGAACCACTTCCTGTACACTTGGAATATGTGAATCCATAATAATGTGCTGTGATGTATTTCGTCTTGTATAGCTCAACAGGGGGGGAGCCCAAAGAATACAGTCTGGTTTGAAAACTTAATTTCGGACTTCAACACTAGCTGTTGTTTTGGTCTTCTCACGCTGTCAGGGGCAACGTAGCGTCTGGTTACACATGTCCACGGTCCTGCCAAACGACTGACGCACGGTGTGTTTCACTCTGTGTTTAGCCAAAGTTGAGCTTTGTGTAGCTTCAGCACAGCCGTGCCCATAAAAGCAAGTTTGTATGCTGTAATTATAGTTCATAGAAAGAGAAAGAAATAGATCTGGTTTGAGTGACGCGCACATGCTCACATGCGTACTGCCAGACAGGCCAGTGTGTCTGACTGAAGTGTTGTCAGGAGGGTTTGAGCGGAGCAGTATAATGATACTCTGGTGGTGGTCACTGGATCACAGCTGACCCTGCTTACATACGCTCCTTTAATGTGTTTTGCTCTCCAAGTCCTACCACCATGTCCATGAAATAACAAGATGTGTGTGTGGTTCATCCCCTGCAACATTGTGGAATGCCAGCGGCAGAGTTTTCCTCCAAAAAAACATTTGTATTTTGCTGCACTGCTTCGCTCTTTTTCATGATGCCGGCTGGCGTAATCACACTTTTGATCCGGAGCCAGAACTGAGGGAAGACACACTCGGGACAAGAACACACATTCATGTTTTCTTGCAAAATCTCCAATCTTGTTCCCAGGTGATGAAGACGTACCACATGTACAACACTGACAGCATCAACGCCGAGACCAAGCTGAAGGACGCGGAGAAGCAGGAGGAGAAACAGATGGGACGATCCAGTCGGCAAGACGACCGACAGACACCGCGCTCGCCAGATACCTTGGCCAACATAAAGATGGACGAGAAACCCATCCGGCGCTCCAGTGTTAAGAAAATTGAGAAAATGAAGGAGAAGGTGAGCAGGGATGGGACTGGTGAGAGAGGGAAGATGGAGGGCAACCGTAGAGAGGTGAAGGAAAACTGCTCCACCTGTTGTCACACTGACTTACGATGTGTAGGTCTCATGAATGTTTTATGAGAGCACGGCTGGTGTTGTTAACCTTGTCTTCTACAGCTGGAGCCTGTCACAGACACATGGTTTCCCACTTATTATTATCCATAACCCATACTGAGACGTTTCCCCCTAACAAGTAAAATCCCATCCTTCCCCTCTCCCTCCCCTTACTATTGTATTGTGTATATAAAGGTATTGCCCTTCTTCCTCTTTCTTTCATTCAATCTGTCTTTGTATTATCTCTCTCCTATCAGAGACAAGCCAAGTACACAGAGAACAAGCTGAAGGCCATTAAAGCCAGGAACGAGTACCTACTAGCTCTTGAAGCCACCAACAGCTGTGTCTTCAAATACTACATCCATGACCTCGCCGACATTATTGACGTGAGTATTAACGCATCCTCGCGTAAAGACTGTCTGTGGTTGGGTACAAGCTGTACATGTGTCCCTGTGCTCTGCCCAGTGTTTGTAGTTGTATCCTCGCTTCAGAAGGTGGTGAGGGCGGGTCTCATTGATTGGACACTGAAATGACAGCTGACGGCAGCAGAGAAAGGAACAGATTATACAGTTTGACAGCAACAAGATGATTTGCTCAAAGAGGCTTCGGCAGTATCTAATTGGTTGAAGTGGAAAGAGCAAACACTCTTAATTAGTCGGGTTGAATTGAGTTGACAATGTGAAAATAGCAAGAGTTTAATTAGAAGCTTTGTCACGTCACTGAAGTCGCTCCAGGTATGTGAACAGAAGACGTTTCACATCTGAGATGTAACTTGTTGAATATGTCATCGTAGTATCGATCATGACAGGGTGAGGAATAAAGCTGACATGATTTCTTTCCCCCCAAAATGCTGTGTGTTAATGTTTATTTGTGTGTGTGTGTGTGAGCAGTGCTGTGACCTGGGCTACCACGCCAGCCTACATCGTGCTCTGAGGACTTACCTATCTGCAGAACAGAATGTCGAGGTGTCCAAGCACACCGGTCTGGAGACATTGGACGGTGCAGCCGAGAGTTTGGAGCCCAACGGGGACAAACAGAAACTGATGGAGACCTACAACAACGTCTTCTGCCCCCCAGCTCGCTTTGACTTCCAGTCACACATGGGAGACATGGTATAGTGCTGCTTGTTGTTTTGCGTGCGTGTCAGACTAGATGTTGTTGTTTTTTTAACACTCTTCGCTGTGTGTGTGCAGATGGGAGTCGTGTGTGCACAGCAGCCACTGGAGGACGAGCTGCTCCAGAGGTGTCAGCAGCTTCAGTCACGCCTCTCCACACTCAAGATAGAGAACGAAGAGGTGAGATGTCTTCCTTCATCCTCCAATAATTCGTACACTTGTACTTATCTCCCACCTGTTGACTCGAATTGCTGCCTTTTGTTTTGGAAGTTGTCTCAACATCTCCTCTGCTCACCAGGTGAAGAAAACCATGGAGGCCACCCTGTCCACCATCCAAGACATGGTGACAGTGGAGGACTATGACGTGTCTGAGTGCTTCCACCACAGCAACAGCATGGAGTCTGTCAAGTCCACTTTCAGTGAATCCTATCTCAGCAAGCCCAGCCTGGCGAAGCGACGGGCCAATCAGCAGGAGACGGAGCAGTTTTACTTCACGGTCAGTGCCAGTTAAGGTCTAAGTCAATTATCAGGCTTATTGAAATTGCTGTGCTTAATACAGACTGAATTGAAAGAGCTATAGCTGCTGTATTTACACAAGAAGTAATCTGCACACTTTGTGACGCCACTGTGTGTGTTTGTGTGTTGTAGAAGCTGAAGGAGTTTCTTGAGGGCAGGAACCTGATCACCAAGCTGGAAGCAAAGCATGACCTCATCCAGAAGACCATGGGAGAGAGTAAGTGGGACTGCAAGTGTCCTTCATGCTTTCCTTGTGTCCTGATGTGCGCGTGTGTGTGTTTGTATACCCCATCCAGTCGTAGTAAGATGGATTCAGCAAAAGCTCGGTGCCCACAGGCAGCAGTAAGAAGCAGATTGGAAACATGTGTTAGATATTGGGACACATCAGGACACATGCAGAAAGTCAGAAATAATACTCGCAAACCGCGCGCGCATGTGTGTGTGGAGGGCTAGGTCACAGGGACAGTGACCATATGTGGATGCAGCTGTGCACTTTAAGTGTGTGTAGGGGGGAATCTTCCTCAGGGCCGAATATGTCTGCTTTTCCACAACCTTGCAGAAAGCCTCTTCTTACATTGTGTGTGTGTACGTTAAGTTTGCTACCGTTTCTGTCCATCTGGAGCCGTTTCCTCTTGTGTCCCACTTCTACTGTAATTGTCTCTCTCTTCTTTGTCATTCCCTCTCCCCTCCCCCTCTTCCTGTTTCTCCCTCCTCTAGGTCAGAAGAGCGACTGTTGCCTTGCCAGGTAGGTGCGGTGAAGGAAGGAAATATGCTCACACACACACACATTCTCTCTCAAACACACACACTATAGCAGTGTTTAATCTTGATTTCTTGGCAGCCAGGGGTATTATTTTCCCTGTCACTGTTTATAGATATTCTCAACACATGTGCATATCATGTGTCCATGTGTACAAATGGAGCGTTACCAGAGTTGTGTGTATAAATAACTTTGTCTGGAGACATAATGACAGAGTGGCTTTTCTTTCTCTCCCATCCCTCCCTCCTTGTAGTGGACGAAGAAACTCTACAGTGAGGAAGCAGGTAATTATCTGTCATAATGTGTGTGTGTGTTTGTTTCTGACTGGCTGTGAGATTCTCCGTGAGCGTCACAGCTTTGTGTTTAACGTAAGACACATGTTTTCTCACAGTATCGTCCGCCCACGGGATGAACGGGCACCTAACGTAGATGTTGGCCGCCCTTGATCATCGTATTCATATTAAATAACCCAATGCACTTATATTTTAACATCTATATCTATAGTAGAAGGAGCTTAGTCTCGTGGCACATTCTCATGCAATCTGCAACAAGGCATTAGTGATCAAAAACATCACTAGTGGGAACTCTCATGTTTGTGGCTCCCCCTTGTGGGTGGCTAGTGTACTGGCTTTTAATTCTCAATTTCTAGATAAATCATTATATTGTTAATTTAAAATGATAATCAGATGTTCTACATATCAAATTCTCTTGGATTCACATAGCAGTGAGAGTATTTGTGATTCAACATACATTCCATAACCTCACCTCCCATAGCTTTCTGGAAACCTTCTGGAAAGGGAAAAAGCATGGTATCCTAGCAACAGCTGGGTACTGCGCCCACCCTCTCTCTTCCCCATGTCTGATACCCCTTCTTCCTAAATATGTGCACTGATGCATGTGTATGCGCAGATGGGTGTGTTGAAATCGTCCTGACAAGACATGTACTATTTCTTGTTCGACTTCACCGATTCAAATTCCTCTCCCCCTGTTTTAGGACTCAGGTGATGCCATTCCTCTGATGGTTGAGAGCTGCATCCGCTTCATCAGTCGCCATGGTGAGGAAGTACTCTTGTGAAGTGATGTGTTTAGCAGCAGCTTTTACTTTGCACTGATTGGCTACATTTACCACTTTCCCACCGAGGCAGTTTGAGGATCAGTTCAGAGCAGGTGCTGATCTCTAACCAGCTCTCGTTTGACCAAATAAAACCACCTTTAAAAAAAAAAGTATTTAGTAAAGCATCAAGTCTGACTAATCCGAAGAACAAAATACAGAGCCAAGCATGTTCAGATGTCGATTTAGGCTCTCAGAGCCACAATCAAAACTTGTAATCATTCACTGTTGGACAAGTAAAGATGCAGGTATATCCAGTAACCTAGTGATGTGGGTCTATAGTGGCTCTCTAGCCTGTGTATAAGCAAACGTTTCTTAGGAGGAGGAACAAGCACATAACAACCAAACTATCTCTCGATGACTACTGGTGGAAAGGAGTAACTGTCATGTGTCTCTTGATCCAATTATTAAATTGTAATCTGATGTCTTGTATTAAACTATAAAAATACCAAATCTCCCAAAGAATACAATCCTGAGAATGAATGTAGGATCTTCTGGAAATAAACTGTGTTTATGTCTGTGTAGGTCTGCAGCACGAGGGTATCTTCAGAGTATCCGGCTCTCAGGTGGAAGTCAATGACATCAAGAATGCATTTGAGCGAGGTAGGACTGTAATCCAGCAGAAAACATGAGCATGTGAAAAAGAATTCTTGTCCAGTTCTTTATTTCCCTTCATATTCTACTCCCTCGTCTTTCTATCTTCTAATTCGGACGTAGGTGAGGACCCGCTGGCAGGGGACCAGAATGACCACGACATGGACTCTATTGCTGGTGTTCTCAAGCTCTACTTCAGAGGACTGGACCACGCCCTCTTCCCTAAGGAAACCTTCCATGATCTCATATCCTGTGTGTGTAAGTGTCACATCGGTGGTTCTCTTTCTGTGTTTTGTTTGTTTGTATATGCCTTATTAGGGACTAATCTCTCGGGTGCCATGACTGTATTATTTTCCAGCGATGGAGAGCCTCCAGGAGCGGGCAGTCCACATCAAGAAAGTTCTGAAGTCTCAGCCAAGCAAAACCATCATAATCATGAGATACCTGTTTGCCTTCCTCAACCAGTGAGTAGTCACTCAGTCACAAAAGAAACTACTCAATGTACTGCTCAAGTCGTCGATCTACCATCCTCGATTGCCTAGAATTCACACTGATAAATAAAAACAAATCGTTTCAAGATCACCAGATTGAGGTCAAGAAGCCTGTGTTTGGCCCTCACACACAAACACACACGCAAATGTAAACATCCTTTAGCCTTTGTGGAAAGTCAATTAAGAACCCCAATGGAAGTATTTATATTTATCCATGAAGCAACTGGAAGCTTCTGGAATGATTTAGTTTCCCTCTTCTAGTAGGGTTTATTTGTTTGGCCCGGTATCACAATACAGTGTCTCAATGGGATTCACTGGCTTGCATCAGCTACAAGCTGACAAGGGAGGATATGCAGAGGCATCAAGGGAGATCATTCAAAGAGAGAGCCCCTCATCCTCTGACAGCTGGGGGTGCATTAGGAGCCATTGGACGGCTCATGTCAGTCTAAGCGATTCCAGAGTTTCCAGACCAACATCACAAACTCTTTTTCCTTCTGTGTACTTTTGTTTAATGCTGTATTTATGTGCAGACACAAATCAGAAATCTGTTGTTGACACGAGCACATGCAGAGAAACGCATTCCATGTTGTCTTTCCGCCCTAAAATCCACAACCGGGGCCTTCAACTGCAGTAAGATAGCATGAGGGATTGAAAGACAAGAAGAAGTGGGATGAGGGAGACCTGTAATTTGAGACCCCAGTGGTCCCAGTTAGCTCATGTGGAGACTGAACAGGAGCTTTTTCTTTTTGTGGAATGATTTACAGTCACCCTACTGCTGTGACTGCTTCTCACACTGCAACACGCACACACACACACATGATCATCATCAGAGCTCATAAATGAGGTGATGTGTTGAAGATGGCTTTGGAAGAAATTACTCTTGGACCTCATGCGATCTGACGCACAGACGTGTATTCACAGCTTTTTTAAGGGAACCGGGGTGATGTAGGTTCAGGATGACATGTAATGGTTGTTTGTGAGCATTGCCAGTCCCATATATCCAAGAGAGGAAGATGATTTAATGCCCCTCTTTTCCTTCCACCTAGTCTGTCTCAGTACAGTGAGGACAACATGATGGACCCCTACAACCTGGCCATCTGCTTCGGTCCCACCCTGATGTCTGTCCCAGAGGGCAACGACCAGGTCTCATGCCAGGCCCACGTCAACGAGCTCATTAAAACGATCATCATCCACTATGACGCCATCTTTCCCGGACTGCAGGACCTGCAGGGCCCTATCTACACCATCCCAGGAGCTGGTGATGACTTCTGGTGAGGCATTGGGAAGAGAGGGCTGTGTGTGAGGAGTGATAATACATGTAGGGTGCATACCTGAGTTGCTAAAGCTAGTTGAAGGGTAGCGGATGTCATGTTAAATGTTGTCTGACCAGAGGAGACAAGGCAGGCTCTGATTTAGGAGCTGCCGCGGAGGGATGTGGGGGCTCAGCTTGTCTTCACTGCTGAGGGCCCGGGGGCCACGAGGATCAGCTTACCCTCCATCACACAGGAGATTAAAGCACCGCCTGATCAGATCCGTCTGGGAGCACAACATGCACACAAGGGTCAACTTTCCATTTGACTGTAACGACAAGCTACAGCACTAGTTATTAGAATTACGATTCACGGAATAAACCCTGACTGCAGCCCTGGACGCACCCACACTCCTCTCTTGGTTAGCTTCCTGGACTAAATTTCAAACTAACATTGTGGTTCAGAGGATAGTACAAGTTTGTGACACGGTTATGATCTCAGCGTGCTCGGCGGTGGTGTGGTGCACATGAGCTAATGTGACGGAACAGAGGACTATGAGCTCAGACTATGAGTCATGAACACATGCTATCAGTTTGACACTCTTGTACTTTCTGACCTCATCTGCCCTCTGTGTCTCCTGTAGTGACAGTCCGCACTGTGAGCCCCCCCTGGTGGAAGAGCCAGCGCCTGACACTGTATCTGTCAGCCACAACAGCGAAGATGGTGCATAACACACACACACACACACTAACACCCACACATGAATACACACAGTAAATGTACGTCTATAACTTCATGAGGCAAATTTTCCTCCAGGCATCAGTTTGAGATCTCACCCTGCTTTTCTCACAGATACCATGGCGTTAACCTTTTAAACCAGCTCACATCCCGCCCCCTGTAACCTCTTAATTATGCTGCTTTGTTACTCCTCTGTCATTTTTTTAACATGTGTGCTGTAACCAAATACAACAGCACTAACCTGCTCTGCATCACCCTGGCTTCCCCTCTCCTCCACCTCCCTTTCCTCTCTTGTTTACTGCTGCCCCCTGTGTCTCTGCCACTTCCTGTCTCTTTCCACAATTCTCTGAATATCAGGCCCCCTGGCTGTTTCAGAGTCTGACCCAATAGAAGCTATTGCTCGGTTTGACTACTCCGGCCGGACCAATCGGGAGCTCTCATTCAAGAAGGGTGCCTCTTTGCTTCTGTATCAGCGAGCCTCTGATGACTGGTGGGAGGGACGACATAATGGCATGGACGGACTGGTACCACATCAGTATATTGTGATCCAAGACATGTAAGATGTATTTCAATCACTAACCTACGTTATCAGCACAAGTATCATTTGACACTTCATTTTCTTTTACTATGTTGGTGATAATGAATCATCATCACATTGGTTCTATTTAAGAAATTACTTTTAGGCGTGAAGACGACTTAACAGACATACGGATCCTGATAAGTTTACTCACAGGCTCTCGTGTAGAGTTTTCGGAAATGAGGCCACAAGCATGAATGAGGGGAAAAAAATATACAAAGAAAAATCGTCATGTGGAAATCCCCAAAGCTACGTCAGAAAGGTTATTATCATAGCAGGTCCACTTCCTGTTCAGCCTGACCTGAAATATTCATGCAGAAGCACTGGTTTGTTTGCACTTGTGTCAGGTTTGGTTGTGCTTACGAGCATGCTACAGCAGTAGTGTGTTAGTGTTCTAGTCGACAATATATAATTACAAAGATACACTTTTTAAGACTAAGAATTGTTCTACAGCTGCAGTTTACTACTCTGAGTACTCAGGGGAATATTTTCTGAGTCAACCTGAAGAAAAAAATGTTTTGTGTGTCAAGCTGTGGGAAGCTCATATTCCTGGCAGCCTGTTTGTTATTGTACAGGCTGTGTCTCCCATACCACTGTACAACAAAGGTGCTGAATGAAAAGTCAAAGTCAAAAATGGACAAAAAATATGAGAACAAAAGCTTTGCATGAGGAATAGAAGGATTTTGTTCTAGTTAGCTGTTGCTTCTGTTCTTTGTAAAAAGCTGTGTAGTTCTGAGATGTGTAAAGTTTATTAGGATCAGTGTTTGTGTTGTTCATTGAGTGCAGCAGAAATATATCTTTTATCACTCAGCTCATAGCTGTTAGCTTTGTCTTCGTTAGTCAGTATGAGAACCCGTCTTTGTTGGCTTGGTGCAAGGTGGAAACACAGGAAGGGTTTGAAAACTAAGGTTTGATTGTTTCAGGTTTGATGGCGGTCGTGGAAGTCCAAAGCCTGATGTGGACTCCAGGGACCTGTTGGGGGAGCGGGTGTCCACTAGAGGCAGCGCTGCGTCTCCCACTGGAGCTCATGTGGCTGACATCTACCTGGCAAACCTGAACAAGTGGGTCTCAACAGTATAAAGTGTCGTGTAATTCCATGTATGAATATGTGATTAAAAGTTAAACATGTTGGTTTCTTGCTCATAATTGTTGAGATTTTGTTTTGGTCGTTACTGATATATTTCTCCCATTCAGGATGAGGAAGCGTCCCGAGTCCGGGAGCATCCGAAGAACATTCCGGGGCTCAGAGAGCGACAGTACAAGTCCTGGAGCCAGTGGAGGGGCAGGAGGAGGGGTGAGAACAGCCTCTCTCCCTGTCGGGGGAGCTCTCATCAAAGAGTCTGGAGACAAACGACCAGTTAGCGCTCATAGCATCCTCAATTCCGTCACTCGCCACTCCTCACTTAAGACCAAGGTACTGTGACATCTTTTGAGAACAAATTAATGCAGTAAAGTGACTGTTTAGTTGAATTTTGGAGACTGATTTATCATGGCAATGATGAATATTTAGGTGGAGAGTCCTCAGTTACGCAAGTCGACTCCAGCAGGGCGCTCCAAGAGCTTCAGTAACCACAGACCCCTGGACCCTGAGGTCATCGCCCCGGTGGAACACAGCTCACAGGTACTGCTCAGTGTAGTTACTTCCACATTGTGTGGGCTCTTGTGTGTGTCTGGCTTTAGTTAAATTTCTGCCTCCTGTGTTGCAGGATATCGAGGCAGCGATGAGCTCTGCCCTGAATGAGCTCAGGGAGTTGGAGAGACAAAGCACTTCGAAACATACCCCTGATGTTGTCCTCGACACACTGGAGCAGCTCAAAGGTGTGGGTGGTGGTGGAGGAGGAGCCTCGGAGCCCTCCAGTCCTCTCCACTCCCGCCTGTTACGGGACAGTGAGGGGGGCTCCTCACATGCCCACCCACTTCAGCGCAGCGCTTCTTCAGCTAGTGATGTTCCCTCCTCATTCCGACCCGCCAAGAGTCAGCAGCGGAGTCCCCTACCCTCTGCTACTTCCCCTTCTCTGTCCTCCTCCTCCCTCTCCTCATCTGTACCTTCCTTTAGAGAGCTGCGCCCCCCAGCAACAAGGCCCAAGCCGGTGGTGTTCCCAAAGGGTGGAGGAGGGAGTGGCAGTCCAGCCATGGGCTCACCAACTTCTACTGTGCCCCCTACTCCTCCTCCTCCTCCTCCACCTGTGGGCCACACACACTCTCTCCCTCACACACCTCCTCCGCCGCCTCCACCCCAGTCAAACGACAAGTCCTGCCCGGCTTAGGACCTCCTAACAACTATCCCGCTGCTCAAACCTTAATCACAACACTGATTCTTACAAACTAAGATTACAGCTCTTCTACCAGGTGCTGGAAGCACTTTGTTTGTTTCACATCCGACCCCCTAACCCACTACTCATGTGTAGCATTCACGTATGATGTCCAGGCAAGTTCTCGAGAGGCCATGTTCCCTTTAAGAGTGTCAAGACTGCCACTCTGCTCACTACAGGCAACAACCACAGAGCTTAGATTAGAAAAACACCTGTCAAATACTCTTATTTTTCCTTGTCAACACAGAGCATCCACAGTTCACTGGATTTCATAGTCTTTCACGAGGGAGCAGGACTCAGGATGGACACATACAGGCCTGGTAGCACCTGCAGCTTACATACACTAGTGTGTGATGTTTGAATTGTTTGAGTGGGCGTGCAAAAAGTGTTACTTGCCTTTACACACAGATCAAAGTGAGGGACAAAACGCACTGTTTGATTTTTGTAACGTAGCTTTTTATTGACCCCCCCCCGTGACCACCGGACTGGAAGGGAGCGTTTGATTCCCAACAATAGGCTGTGAAATGTTAAGCTCTTGGTGTAGAAACGAAACACACTGACTTGCTGCTTCAGAAGTGGAAGACTGAAGATACTGAGGGACGATAAAAGAAAAAGAAAACTGGGCCAAATATCAGTGTGTCATGTGATCAAGAGCTTTTGACCTCCTCCTCCTCCTCCAGCGCCACCAATGTCGGGGCTTTCTCCTTTTTTTCCATTACTGTTAATACCACGACAGGAGCATAGTTAAAGACTAACATGGCCATCAGAAACTCTAAATGCATAAATAGCAATAAGAATAATGAAAGCTGGTAGTTTGAGGCATTATGCTGCTTTTCTCCTGCAGCTCTATTATGTGTGTAGGGGACCACTGAAACCCACCATTTTTATATGTAATGTTGGACTGTACACACACGCACACACTTTCTTTCTCCAAAGCTGTGAGTGTGTAGTGTTTTGTGGCAGCTAAACACGTTTCAGGTTTTCCTTGCATGCTGTGGCCATAGACAGCAGCCACGATGGCAAGATGGACGGTTGCATCGGTCTATGTATATGCAATACCAGCTATAGGACAACTTAAAAAAGTTACAGCTTGCTCCTTTAACTATATACTTCAGACTTTACAGTATAAGAGTGTAATTATTCTAATGGTGTGTATGTATGTTTATTAATCATGATAACTGGAAGCATGGAGCTGCAGAGTGTGTTTAGATAGAAGCACAACCAACCACCTCATCCAATGATTTCTGAAGCAAAGGTGATTTTTATCCTGTTTTTTTTTTTTTTCTTCTCTAAGTTGTTTATTAATGCCCGGACTCTGTAATGTGGAATGCAATGTGGAATTGTGTAGCCAACTGGGTGTGTGTGTGTTTAGAGGATGAAGGCACCTCATCTGATCAATGTATGGGGATGTCACACGACAAAAACTGTCTGTTAACAGACAGGGAAACCCAACGTCCACATTCTAGAGCACCAGCAGCCTCAGTGCTGAGACGTTTGGCCTGTAGGGATGCTTTACATGTCTTTTCTTCAGTAACTGCTGAACAACACTTAAAAATGCTGAATCAATAGTCTTTTTTTTTCTTTCTTTTTGTGGTATTACTTCGCCTGAAAAGAAGGTCACGGTTTCACCTGCATCTGATGGTTTGTTTTTAAGCAATAACTACCTGGCCAATATTCACTGATGGTGGAGGGGTGTAGCATGGGCCAAGGAAGAACTCATTACACTGTGGGGCACATGGTGGAGGTCTGCACTCTGGGTGGTCTATTTCGCTATTTCTTACCTGAGAAAAATAGATCTGGTTGTGAATTAGGAAACACCAACTTCCACAGCAGATCCAACACATCCGGGATACACAGAGTAAAATATTTTGTGTGGTGTATCACCCTTTTGAAAACTCACCTAGCCATCCGGTTTATTTGTGAATTTACCTCCACAATGTCGGGGAGGCACAACTTTTCTTCACAGGAAAACAACCAGGAAATGAGCATGTTTTTAACTTCATATATTAGATTCATTATATCCAATGCAAAACAACCACACTATATCACCAGAGCATTCAAATAAAAACCTCTCACTTTAACAGCTGTCCTCATGTGTTATTACACCTTTCTTCTCTTTCTCATCTTCTCGCTCAGAATTAAAACACACTGCATTCCTATCAGGTGAATGAATGATAATTGTACTTATTTTTTTTTAATCTCTGTATACTGCGTGTATTTGTTGTATTTGTGTTCTTACCTCATCATGACAACTGGAGGGACTGTGAGAGTGTTGAGAGATGAACCCACCTTATCGAGACACTCGCACACACGGACATGGATACGGGTGGTTGGTGTGTTTCTTCGATCTGAAATCAAATCAATCATCGTGCACTTGATCAACTTGGCTTGCTTGTGGACTTAACTGTGTGGGGATGATTTGTCAGAATTGAATATTGTTAATTATGTATTGTGTCCATTTTTAAAACAGCAGAACTAAAAAAAAAAAAGACTGTAATGTCCAAACTATTTATAGTTGTCTTTGTATTACTGGAGAATCCTGTGTTCAGATGTACTTTGTATATACAATGTTGTACATTACAGAGGTACACTCTTTTTTTGGTACAATATTGTACAGTAATATCGATAGTCGTTTAATCAAATAGGCCTTATATAATTCCATGTGTAGTTCTTGTAGTAGATCTGTTTTTAATAAACATTTGCTTGCTATAAAGTGTCTTCAATTATTGGTTTCTGGCAATATAGTTTATTATAACTAATTCAAATTGACACAATACAATAAAGTCTCTCCAAAATAAGTACATTATCTGTGAGTCAGTACGAGGTGAGGGACCCAGAATGTATGGCACATCTGCAGAGGTGTATGAAGTACTGGACGTCTGTACTTAAGTGAAGTTTAATTTTCTTGTAACACATTGACTAAAAAGATAGTAATAATTAGCCTAGTGCCTAGTACAAACCGTCTGCCTTGTTCAGATCTGGCACTAACATGCTTCCTGATGTGATCCAAACACATCACTGTAACACCTCGGTTAGCAATCACGAGGGCAGTCTTTATGCATTATAACTCAATATGAATAATTAAAGCATTGAATCAATCAACAACATGAATAAATATACAATAGTTTTCCGGTGAACAGATGTGGCTTGCTGGTAGTTTAACCTGGAGGGCCCCCCCTTAGATCCCCCCCCTTCCTGGCTATCACTCCTGAATCTCCCGCACGCCACAACACATTTCCGCAATCAAAAACAGACGTAGCGACACTTCCTGCATCAAGCGAAGCGAAGCAGTGCTGCCCTCAAAGTGACGTTAGAAGTCTGTGACTCCACTTTAGAAACAACCAAGTGTTATTTATCTTCAGCAGCAGGTCCTCCCTCCTTTACCTCACCTGGGAAGACAGCAGCTACTTCGCCGGTGAGCAGCCGAGTTCCTCTCGCTGCGGAAGAACGTTCACACGGAGAAGTACTTTGAATTTCAGGCGTAAGTTAATTTACTGTCAAAGACCGAGCTGAGTCCGCCAACGACAGCTTTTATTTTGACTCCGAAATTCCCGGGATAAGCAGCCAGCTGTCAACTCCACAGAGAAAACTTAAAGTTAGCTTTATTTACCGATTCACCAACCGCCTATCAGGTGCAGCTAAGCTAACCTACAGCTAACACATCAGTTATTACAATGAACTTGCTGAATTGGTTAAGTAACGTTAAACTGGTGTGTTGTTAAAGTGAATCGTAAATAAGTCTCTTCTTGTATAACTTTAACTAGCTACTTTTTTCTGAAGTTAAATGTAACTGTTAAAAAACAGGGAATACTTGTCTCTGTTTTTCTAATTCCGTGTCTCTTCCTCCCAGTATGTCGGGGATGACAGCCAGCACAACAAACTACCTGTGGTCCTTACAGGATGTCCTGGGTCAGGGGGCCACTGCCAGTGTCTACAAGGCCCGCAATAAGGTAGCCTCTTTGTCACACACTGGCCACTTGTTTTTGTACCTCATCCACATCACTGCTGCCATCATCTCAGAAGTTTCGGTTTTCTCATCGTCTGTCTCAAAAGCGACACTAAGATGTGTGATAAGATGAGGTCGTGCCTGCAGTGCTGATAAATGGGCTGGTTGACATCCTTATGGGATGCTTTGAAATGTTAATGTCGATGTTAACTTGAGCGTGTGTGTTTGTGTAAAGAGGACCGGCGAGCTGGTTGCCGTCAAGGTGTTCAACATGACGAGCTACAACCGCCCGCATGAGGTGCAGATGAGGGAGTTTGAGATGCTGAGGAAGCTCAACCACAGCAATATTGTCAGGCTGTACGCCGATGAGGAGGTGAGGCCTCCACCAAAGGAGGGAACAACAAAATAATGACAATACGCTTTATTCCACATACAGTGGGGCTAAATCCAGCTGATGAGAGGCAATTGGGGGGGTTATGTACTTGTTTGGAATAGCTTTAAATGTTATGAATGTAACACAAAAATACTGCTGTTAGTTAGTTTTCCTAATATTCTCATCATGTTTGCCTTATAGGAAGTGCACCTCACCTCAGAATCCTTTTTTTCTAGCTACCATCTAAGCAGAAGGTGCTGGTGATGGAATATTGTTCAGGCGGAAGTCTGCTCAGCCTGCTTGAGGAGCCAGAAAACACCTTTGGCCTTCCTGAAACTGAGTTCCTCACCGTATTGCAATGTGTCGGTGGGTGTGCATATCTTGTATTGTTCAGTCATTTAAAACACCTGTGCTGAAGTTTTCCTCCGTCTGTTCTCTTCAGTGCAGGGAATGAACCACCTGCGAGAAAACGGAGTTGTACACCGGGACATTAAACCAGGCAACATCATGCGCCAGGTTGGCGAGGATGGCAAGTCTGTCTATAAGCTGACTGACTTTGGAGCAGCTCGAGACCTGGAGGATGATGAGAAGTTTCTGTCCGTCTATGGGACAGAAGAGTATCTGGTAAGATAACACATAACTGTGTTTGTCAGTACGTGCAGTTATAAATGACTTCCTCATATAGTAGTTAGTATAACTATACAGTAGTATATAGTTTATAACTTCATGTCCCAAGTTTAGTGTGTGTGTTAAATAGTCAAAATTACAGAAACATCTGTCAGAAAATAGTTCTGAAAAAGACCAAACCAAACAGGTGTGAATACATAATCCATGGGATGATCGTGATGAACAAAAGTGATGCCCACTGTTATTATTTTGATAGAGAACCCATGGTGACACAGGTGTCACAAACCCTTTAAATGTTCTGGAAAGTTCCTTATACAGCTTTATTCTTGACTTTAACTCAGGAAGTCCCTAAGTGACATCTACTGAACATCCTGGTGCAGTCATGTGACATGACACAATTTCCTGTTCAGTAAATGTGACATAGTTATGTCACATTTGCTGACCAGGCACACCACCAACGCAAATTTTAAAAAGCGTGTTTTTTGTTACACAAGGTAAGTTTCAACCATTGAACGATTGTAATGCTTTAATAACATGTCCTATTCTGAAATAGCTGTAGAGGCTCTGAACGTCCATCAGCAAAACATTGCAGCCCCCCTTTTTCAATGTCAAGTCTACACAGTAAAACTTTTTCACATTTGGGCTGTTTTATATCACCTATAATTTTCCTTTAAGGAGAAATGGGTCAGGGTTCTTATTGGTAATGGTTAGTAGCTGTGTATTTGTTGCCACTGTATAGTATACACATAAACTCCTGTATTACTGATTTGATTTTGTGAGAAAAGCTCAGTAGAGCCAAAAAAGATTTGATACTTGCCTTGAAATCACATGACTGGGAGCCCCCTGGTGGACAGATGAGGAATATATCAGTCATGAAGGGTATCACCAAGGAGATGTTGTTTTCACACCTGTTTGTTTGTTTGTCTAAAGCACGGGTGGAGAAAAAATCTACTACATTTGTCTGTCTATGATGGCTCTCATAGCTAAACATGGAAACACTACACATGCTTAACAAATGTCAGACTTTTGTCAGAAAGTTATACAATGTATATAAATAAGGAATGATATCATTGCATCAAAAAGGCATAACAAACTGGTTTTATCATCACTGTATCATATCTCTTATTATTATAAGAGATATTTAGAGTTATTTGAAGTGAAGAATGTGTAAGAATATTCATAAAAAGCTTTCTGCATGCTGCTGCTAAGTGTTTTTGTGTAGCACCCAGATATGTACGAGCGTGCAGTGCTACGTCAGCCCCATCAGAAGTCCTATGGCGTGAATGTCGACCTGTGGAGCATTGGTGTGACATTTTACCACATTGCTACAGGGAGTCTCCCCTTTGTGCCGTATGGAGGACCCCGCAGAAACAAGCAAACTATGTACGGCAGCATAGCTGATGCTTCTGGTTTCTAACACAAACACTCACTCACTTTGTTATCTTAAAGAATATTTGTCTGAAATGTGTTTTGTCTCACTGCTAGCAAGTCCTGACTCTTTTCGTCATCATCATAATTCTTTGTTTGGTATGTTTGCACCTATATGGCAAAGTATTACTACAGTAAGTCTGGTTTTGAAAGGAGTTATAGAAATGAAGATTATTATTATTATTCATCAGTCTGGCTTGTGTGCTTTGTTTTGTAGGTACAAAATTACTACAGGGAAACCTACAGGGGCCATAGCTGGAATACAACGGGTTGATAACGGACTAATAGAGTGGAGCTCACACCTCCCTCACAGCTGCCAACTGTCCCAGTATGACACTTCCTGATGAGTTTGTTAAAAATGCATCAGTATGATTATTTAATAATGACACAGAATACTAATTGTTCCTTGATAACATCCATCACTTACAAGTCTCTCCGTGTCTGCCTCTCTGTGTCTCTTTTTCTCTCTCTGTAGGGGTCTGAGGGTACATTTGGTTCCTGTACTCGCAGGTATACTTGAGGCTGATCAGGAGAGATGTTGGGGCTTTGACCAGTTCTTCACAGCTACCACAGACATACTGCAGCGGCAGCCAGTCCACCTCTTTGCTCTGCAGCAGGCCATTGTGCACTGTATCTACATACATCATTACAACACGTAGGTCTGCTTATTGTCTCGCCTGGTAATGTGATGTATCACAAAGCAGTTTACACAGTCTAGCCTTTTTAAAACCAAACAGCATTTTGCAAACGGCATAATTTTTTTCTCTCTTTTACCGCTGAGGAGCTGCAACTTGCTCAACTGTTAGATTACATAAGTTGCACTGATCAGGATTTACCTCAGACTCGTTGTGATGTTACAAATCATTCTCATCGGTACACGACTTGAAAGGAATTTCCGCCTTCACTAGATGAATGTGAAAAAAGCCTTCTAGTATAAAACCCTGTTCATACATCAGTCCGAACATTGAATCATGTTGAAGGACAAACACATTTTGATTGCACAAAGACATGAACAAGTTGTCTAATGGACAACTATGACCTCTCTCCTCTCAATCTACCCAGGCTGTCTGTCTTCTTTGAAGAGGTGGCATCTCAGAGTGGTTTAAGAGTACAGGAGCAGCATTTCTTGTACCTGGGCCATGATCTCCCCCTGGAGGGCAACATGAAGGTGGTCAACCTCCCGCATACTTCACCTGCCCGGCCCCTCATTCTGCTCAGTAATGGGCCGGAATCAAAGAGCAGCTTGCCCTTCAGAGAACGTAAGACAAACACACACATACACACACACGCCTTTTTAAAGTGCTTATCAAAGTTCAAAAATGTTGATACGAGGAACAAATTGATTTAGTCGGCCACCAACTTGGTGTTCTAGGGACTATTTACCGTACTAAGTGCTCACTTATGTTGTCTTTTCATAGTTTTTGGCTAAACAGATCATATTTGTTAGAAGGAACAATTCATTGTTTGTGTTTCTTCTCACCACTGCAGCAGAGACCCCTGTCATCCCGTCCAAGTTTGATTTACTGGCAGACTACAACTTCTCTAAGGTAGAGCTGCTCTGTTGGTTTCCTTCCATCCTTGCCTTCGCTCATTGTTTTTGGATTTCATGATTCAGAAGCCTCCTGTGTATCATGTAATTTGTTTTGCAGATAATAGTGGGAGTTGTCCACCAGTATCTGAGGATAGTAGAGTTGCTGCACACTCACCGAGAGCTGCTACTGCAAGGATACTACAGCTACATGTGAGGCCTATACACTCAAATCAGAAGTATTGTTTCACTGCATGAAGTGATTTATCTTCCGAGTAATGAACTGGCTTCACTCAATGATCCTCTTTAAACTTTTCCTCCCTCCATTTCTCTCTTTAACTGCCTGATTCCACCGAGGCAGGTCTGAGACGCTCTGGTTTAGTTCTGTCCTCCGTGGCCTGTCCATTATTGTTGACTGTTTGCTGGTTAGAATTAGATGAAGTGTATCTTAAAAAGATTACATCTACGACCAGAAAAGCATCCTTAAATATCCTTCTCAAAGGCCCTTGCATGTGAGTCAAGGTTACTAAACAGGTCTATGGGCTTTCATGAAAGATGTCTACTGTGCCAACAGTTTTAATAGGATACGGTTCACTGACTGGTCTGACATCAATGTTCTCATAAGGCAGAGAGGTGGACGAAGTGGAGAGGACAGGATGAGCGTTGTTTGCAGATCTTTAATGAAATAAGATGTCTTCTTATCCTGTCTCTGACGGGATGCACAAGCCCCAGGTGGAATCCAGACTTACACTTTGACTGTTTTTCAGGATGCGGTTGCGCAGGGAGTGTGGAGAAGCGATGCACAGTATCGGGATGATCACCATGAGACTGCAGTCTTGTATCAGTATAGAACACAGGATTCGCACACTGTGAGTCTACGCACATTTTTAGCAGATTAAGTCCCACTTACAGTAGTTCCTGTGTGTGATTGAGTTTTATACACTGAGTGTGTCATGGGACTTAATGGGTCATGATGAATACATTCTGAGAACTGGGATTCATTTATAAATGAACTAAAACAAAATTGTCTGACATCTTTTTCCCATTCTCCTCCCTTACCTGCTGCATCGTTATGTTCCTAGAGGTCCTTATTCGTCAGAAGGCCCCGGTTCAGCTGAGAGCAGTAACAAGTTGCGGCTGGTAATTATCAGCAATGTAGGATCCTGTTGTTAGAGTGTGAGAGACACACACTTCATTGTATCTGCCTTAGAGGTAAACTAATGGAAGACGACAGTGTGTGTTTCACTGGCAAACTTGTAATTTGTGTCCGAGTTATAACCTTCTGTCCCCTGTAGGTCAGTGAGAACCTGCCGATATACGCTGCGGGCATCAAAGAGTTTCAGAAGCGGCTGGATCTCTTGCAGATAGAACAGGCCAAACTAGCAGAGACCCTGGCGAATGACAAGAGGTACTCCAGGGAAGCAGGGAGGCACAGCTTCAGGGTGGGCTTGTAGCTTTGTGATTTATTGCCTCTTTTCTCCTACAGCTGTCAGAAAATGCAGATGCTCTTCCGCAAGATAATGGCAATTCATCAGCATTACCGTAAAGACAGACTCACTGGCAGTATGTGTCGGCTTCTCCGTTTTTATATATTGTCTATATTGCTGTGTTTCAGCGCTATAAAACGATCTAATGTTTTTCTTATTTTCACTACAGAGCTGGCATATAACGATGAGCAAATCCACAAGTTTGAGAAGTACGTATGTGGCCAGGTAGCTGCTGTCCAACTCACCCAGGCTGTGAAGGAAGTTATTCTGAGCTCTCCTGTAATCTGCTTGTCAATCTTCTTTCTCAGAATCCACCTGTCGTCTGACATTAAGCGTGTGAAATCTCTCTTCAGAGAGGACTGCGTGCAGAGATACAAGGAGCTTTTGGCCTCGACAAGAACATGGAACAGGTCAGATCCGGCTCCAGACAGTTTAAACTTTGGACCAGACCCACTTCACTTGTTAAACCAAATCCTCTTGACTATCGACTGCAGACACATCTGCACATCATCAGATACTTGTATGTTTGTTTTGACAGCCACTCAAACGGATGATGGAAGCTTATGTGAGGCAGATTGACACTCGAGAGTAGAACATTTCCTACCAACAGGCCTTCTGACTCAGATATTATTAATCCAATTTATGCATCCTGTTACATTTAACCAGCTAATTCATGTCTTTCTTTACAACTTTGATGAGACGGACCATAAACTGTTTGATCAGTTTAGTCTGAATATGATTTAACAATTTGCATATTTCAAATTTGCCTTTGCACATTGCAGTGTTGACGTTTTACTATTTTTAAACAATTGTCCCGTCGGTATAATTTACATTATAAATACGTCCCTACTGTATTTGCAGTGTTTTGCTGGAGATGCAGACCCACCTGCAGGACTTCAGTTCTTTCTCTACAGGCTTGTTGGCGGACTTGGAGATAAATGAGCAGCGCCAGAATAAAGTCAGCAATCCACTTTCTATCCCTGACTTGAAACGTTCATTCTAAAGAATCTAAATATGAGCATCACGCACAGACACTTAACTTTAACATGTGTTAATGTAATGCTAACAGATGTATATCTAACTGTTTTGATATTTTTTGCATATGTTTTTAGTGGTTGCGTAAGTCACAGACATACTGATGATCTACCGTCTTATCTGTCCGCCTCAGACTTTGGACAGAATCCTGGTCAATCTGCAGCCCACGAGACGTGTAGAACAGCTGGGAATCACATCTGGGGACACGGAGCAGATGGTGTCTAGGTGTGAATTTTTTATGTTTTGTAGTATAAGTGTACCCCTTGATCCCACCTGGGTTCTTCTGAAGCGCCTTCATCACTTACGTACAGTCACATAGTTGGGTGTGTGTAAGATAGAGACAGTTGCTGTGTTAACATATCTCTCTTTGTTCTAGGATGCACCACCTAAAGGAGGAAATGGAAATTTTGGTCACGGAACTACAGTGTAACAACAACATTATCGAGAGGTCTGTTGACTGACCGCCTTCTTGTCAAATTTCATACCAGCTTATGAATATTGTAGAGTAATTTAATTTGTTTTTTTTCTGTAGTCTGGGAACAGTGAGCTCTGCAGGGGCTCTGGAGCCGAGCTTGACCAGACCCTCCACACTGTGACTGTAAACCATATTTCAATGAACAGTAGAGCTTGTGTGGGATCTTCTTTCAAGGACCGGCTGCAGTCAGCGTTTTATCAAGAGGAAACAGCCGAAGACAATTACTACAATGTGAATCTCACTTGAGAGATAAGATACACAGCAGTTGTGTGTGTGTGTGTGTGTGTGTGTGTGTGTGTGTGTGTGTGTGTGTGTGTGTGTGTGTGTGTGTGTGTCTGAGTTCAGCAGTTACACACAAACCTCATTGATGCGTTTAGTTTCATTTGTAATAGGCTGGATAAATCACAATGAATGCTTCGTCATCAGTTAGTGTTCTTTTATTTTTGGCTTTTTCTTTGTCCCACACAAGAAGAACTGCAGTATCTGGAGAACATTCAGTGGTATCAAGACCAACAAAACCTCACTCTGTGTCTGTGTGTGTCGAATTAAAGCTCAAGGTCTTTTCTCCTTATTTTCAAAGAGTTGATCAATCAAAGGGTCTTTAATTTCTTCATCTGCATCCGGTATTGTGATTGATTAAATCATCGGCTTCCAACAGTACACACGAGTGTTTGAAGTTACATTTGTGTCTTCCGGTTGTATTTGTATGTGTCATGTTTCACAGAGAAGAAACACAATCGGAAACAATTCACTCACTCCAGTCTGTCCTTTAGAAATGAACTATGTGAGGCCAACGTCTACCCACTGTGTGAAAATACATTAGCCAGTGGCTCACAAGGTGGGGAACTTCTGGGATTTTTTTACTCACATTCGATGCTAATGAGGCCAGAGAAAGTATTAAAGTATTTGGATTATTTTACTTTATTTTTAACTACTTACCGCATGTTTCTTTTGAATCCAGAAGAATAATATTGTCAGAGTTGATGAAGGGATATATGAAAAGTGAAAGTAGAAATGATTTCATGTCCAGTCTTGTCAGGATGATTCACAAAATTCTAAAAAGTCCGTGAGCTCACACCAGACTGATGCCAGTAAGTCTCACATTCAGTCAGTACTCACATTAAAAAAAAACAGCTTGGAAGATGAATGGTTTCAATCAAAACAGAAGTGTACTCTACTGTAAGAAACAAACTGAAAGTTTCTCTATGCGGAGGAGGGGCGTGGGTGTCCTCAGGGCTTCCTCTGCTTTGGGTCGTACATTCGCCTGATTTTGTGCGACTCATATGACGTCGGTGAAGGGGAACATTTCAAAAGTTTCCCTTTGCTACCCACATAAATAAGTGTGACATTATTGCTTTGAACTGTTAACTGTTCTAGATAGCATTAGGCAGTATATTTAAGGCCCATCCAAACTGCTGCATCATCCAAGTGTTATATGTTTCTAGTTTAAGAGGTGGGTTCTTTTTGTGAATGTATATGGTGGATATTCAGTCTCTCCTGCCTGAGGCCTTCACACAAATACTTGTTAGTAGTGTTAAAGTCGCCTCCCTGTCCATATGCACCATTCAGATTACATTTTTAGGCCTATAGTTCAGGTCCTATATGTTGTAGAATAGAGAGGATTATCACTAACATGCCAGGAGCCAATGGTAAATCAGTAGATCATGAATAATTTGTGTTACATGTTCTATATAGCAGAATTATATTCAGAGTCTGATAATGGGCCTCTCCACAGATAAACCTTGGAATCAGGCTCCTCACCGCCTTAATGTACTTGCTTAGTCTCACTAAACCCTGGAGGCCTATGGGATAATGATTATGTCATTTGATCTAATAGATACTCAACAATTAAGCCATGGTAGCAGATAATGCTGTTTGACCTAACGTCAGACTAAAAACAAATATATAAGAAGGTCTGTCCTTTAGCATTTATTAGTTCCAACGTGGTAAAGCGATGAAATCTCCCTGAACTACTGAATCAAATCATATAGCGTTCATTTAGGCTATTGTGTGTGAGGCTCCTTTGGAGACAGAAATCTTTTGGAGCCCCTCTGGGAGGTAGAAAACCCTCTTCTGATATAGTAAAGTAGGCCCATGCTGTCTAGTCAGACCATGAGCAGGGGATTAGTGCGCGGTCCCGTGCCTTTAAAGAGGCGCGCTCCCGCGGCTTTAACTGTCAGCTCCCTTGCGTCACTACTCCACGCTTGTCGCGGGCGTGAGTTGAGTTTACAGTCAGGGCACGGAGCAAAACATCAACACACACCTATATCAGAGCAACACACACATATTACAGGGGTACAGGATGGCGTCCGTGAGTGTGGTGGGGCAGCACCCGGGGCCGCACAGGCTGGACTCGGAACCGCGGCTTCGGATCTTTAAACCGGCCGGCGGCAGGAAGAAAACAACCCTGCCGAGGAAGTCATCCTGGGAGAAGATGATGTTCAAGAGAATCGGCGGGGAGTGCGGCTCGGGGGCTACTGAAGGGGAGTCGGGGAGACGTCCCTCATCTCTGGGAACAGCTGGAGAAACGGCGGTAACAGGCGGAAAACCCGGTGAAGGATGCGGAGCGACGGCTGCCCCTGCTGCGCCACGTAGCCCGGACCGGGACAGAGAGGGAGGCAGCGCGCACTACGACTGGCGCCCCTCAGTCGGGACTCGAGGAAGTCCAGTCGGGTACATGACTTGTAACAGCAGCACTGAGGGTGACTCCGGCCACAGTACAGGTGGTCGGAGGGGGGCTTCGCTCATGAGGTCCGGCGCTAATGTCATGCCAAGTACATCTTTGGCGAATGGACACAAAGGAGCGCAACGGCACCGGGACGCTCCACGCGGTGGACGGGATACTTGCAACGGAGACAGCGGGCGTCAGAGCATCTTGTCTTCCGTGTCAGCAGAAGAGAAGAGCAGCCGTGTCCCACTGGAGCGACTCACACAGGGACGGACCGGAGTCGTGAAGCTTCCCCGCATTGAGCCTCCGCGCCGGGAGGCCTGGTCCATCTTCCCCCAGGGGATGGACCCCCGGGTGAGGACCGAGAGGGGAGAGGGGCACCGCTTCGAGGCCAAGCCCTTGACGCAGGACTGGTGTGATGCTTGTAGCTGCCAGATCACTGCACGGGCACTCGAGTGTCAAAGTAAGTAAATGATGCATTCACGGTCCATCGTAGTGTTTCAAATAACGAGTGAAAGGCTTTAAACTGATTGTCCATTAAACTGGCTTTTATGATCAATGCACTGCTTCCATACCGTGAATCCAAAATATGCATATCAATGCATTCAAAAGCTGCATCAGTTGTAGACGTTGTCTTTTTCTTCTTGAAAGGAAACCAGTTCAAGTACTTGAGTAGCAGATTGATTGTGGTGTTCCTAGTAGACTGTGGGATTCTGTTCTGAAGGACAGAAGTGTCAGGGTGCTAACTCTTCCATACTGGTGTCTGTGTGTTTGTACATAAATAAGTGTGCATGTATTGGCCAATTTGAGTGCGCTTGTGTGACAAGGAAGGACAAGCATTGTGCTCCAGAGACACACACATCAGAGTCTCTCCATGGAAAGCTCATTTGTTTTGTCCTTGCAGCTTTGCCTCCCTGAGTTCACAGTCTGTGATGTTCAGTCTCAGGTTAGAGAGACAGAATAGTGACATTTGTAAACTGAGTGGTGCATTTAGGGAATCCAGAAACAAAAGAAATATCGGTGAAGCTCTCTGTTCATCAGTTCATCAGTTCATCGTTCTTCATTCATAGGTCTTATAAACTCAAATGCTTTTGTTTGTCTGTTGCACACAGTCAAGTCTATTTTACATGATTCCTCCTGTGAGCTCAGGCTCTGATGACATCACCACCACCTGCACTGCCCTGGGACACAGACAGTTCAGGCCAGTGTGATCTGGAAATGTCAATATGTGTTTAATCTTCCTAAAATACACATACAGGCACGCACTCCTTCTTTTGCTGGAAACACTCAGCGTGAAGAGGGTTTGTGCATCACCTTCTGTGTCTTCACTCGTTGCATCACTGTACATTCAGTACATGCATGCCCTCGGTGCATGTGTGCGTGTTTGCGTGTCTGGGAGTGCGTGCCTCTGCTGAGTTGGCATTGTGTCAGCAGCACTGTGTCATGTGGAAGCTGCGGCTGCAGAGCAATGAAAGATAAAGCAATTGAGAGAGGGGTAATGGAAGTGAGGGAAGAAATTGAAAGATAAAGAAAAGAGCGGCTGCAATAAGAGAAGCAGAGCTGAAGGGAAGGAGAGAATGACTAGTAGAAAAATTGTGGAAAGAGCCTGATGAGAGGTGGGAGGGAGACAGGGAGATAAAAACGAGGAGAGACAAAGTGCAAGAACAAGTGAGATGGAGAGAGAGCCAATGCTGGTGAGAAAAAAGAGCGAGAGTTTGTCCAGCACTGCAGAGCTGTCTGATTTATGTGTTATCAGCAAGAGCTCAGCGGAGCGAGAGCAGAGATTACTGGAGCACGATTCACCCACACACACACTGAGAAACACACACAGTCATACATTTCTTTATAGCCCTAAGAACTTCACAAAAGTTTTTTTCCTCCAGTGTGGATCAAGCTAATTAGTTGTCGTTCTTTTAACTTCCAGCAGCCGACCATAAGAATAAAATGTCTGCTCAGCTCCCTTTTCTCGGAAAACATCAGAGGTGAGTGTGGTGTGCAGGCATGGGGGTCACCACAAGTACATGCAGGACCAGGGAGACAGATTTAGGCATTTTAGGGTATTTTTGTGGGTAGAGGCAAAACTGCCGAAATAGAAACAGCGCACACACACATGCTCCTCATTTAACTACACCCAGCAAATGACAGGGAGTGAGACACGGAAGGACTTGCAACCATAAACAACCATCATTCTCTTCTCTTTGTTTTGCATCCCTTGCTCCCGCTGCTTGTTTTTAATTTGACCCACTCCAAGTATCTGTGCTGTATATGAAGCTTATAGAAACATCTATGTGTCTCGTAACCCCCGGGGACTTCAGAGAGTTTACAGGCAGTGTTGGGACGTGGCCTTGACCTCCAGTGGAGTCTGTCAGTCTAACCAGAGCTCCCAGTCTGCTGCCCTGATGTTGTGAAGTCATTGGGCTTTATTCCCACTGCTGGCCTCCGTCTGTGTTGGTGCTTTTAATCATCGTTATTGCTCCTCTTGGGAGTTACATGGAAGTTTGTCTTGTGGTATGTCCAAGCTGCAACCCACATACTATTTGCAAGTCATGCATAAGAATGATAGTCATATCAGGGCCTGATGGGGCGTAAAGTAACAAGCATGTTTTTTGAGCTATAAGCTCTGCACATTTGCTGTACAGACACTAATCTGGCTCATTTATAGAGCAAACTCGTCTGTACTCAACTCCCACAATATTCCACAGATATAAAATACTATTAATCTATACAGTAGATTGTATTTTTGACTGTTTACTCTTCTCATGATGTGCCATCCCTCCACATTGTGATAATTGTTGTGGGAGGCTGGGGGGTGAGGCAGCGGAACGGAAGCTTCCTTAATCCCGGCTGTGGGTGTCTTCCTGCTGGGATTATGTCTATAGGATGGAGAGGCTGGGATTACAGACTGGCAGACAGAGTCAGATGTCAGATTTATATTTAATTAAAGCTCTGAGGGAACCCTGCTGTTACAGCACACTGGGTTTGGTTCTCCAAACCTGGACACAGGAAGTGCTCTGGGCTTTGTGGCCATTGAACCAAGTGGCCAAACGATGTAACTACAATTAATGTGTCAAGAGTTTTTACTACATTTCGGCGTGTGAACGAGCCCAAAAATCTCCAACATAGGATACTTGAACCTAATCTGCATGCGAATATAGTTGAAATACCTTCTAATCAACTCATGTAAACACCTAAATCAAAGTATTGTCTTATAATAAGGTCACCGGGGGTGTTACTGTCGTCCGTGTAGTCAGTCGGTCCTGCCAGATCGCTCAAAGTGGCTACACACTCCCTGCATACTTTGATTTGCTATTTGTCCCACCATTCCGCCTGTGTGTTTCTCCTCTGTGCCAGAGCACTGAACAACAAGTTGAACGCCCTGCAGATCAGAGATCCTTTGAAACTTGATTTCACAAGCAGAGAAAAGCACGGCGAACTGTGTTTCGGAGTAACGTTCGCTCAAATACGGTGTAGCTCAGAATCTGGTGAAGAGCGGAGAAAGCCAAGCGTATTTCTGTGAAATGTCCGTGTTGTTCCATCTATAGCAGCAGATGTTCAGCAGGTCATCTGCTGGTCACGGCAGAGACATGGAGGGAGACCACATGGTTCGTAGGATGCCCCTCACTGGTGTTCTTTATACCCCGTGTCGTTCCTGAACTCTCTTGAGAGGATGTATTTTTTTTCCTTTGACTGCATCTCTTCCTTGTTCGACCTCTTCCCCTGGTGTACACAGTGTCGGCCTTGTCCAAGGAACCTTTTCACCCGTCCCACATTGGTCATCTCAAAGCTCCATTCACAGTGGAAGGAGACAACAGGGGAGGAGGTTGTGATAAATGGCTCATAGCCTTCTTGCCCCGACATACCATCGCTGCTGCTGCTCTGCTACACATTAGATGAATATAGTTCATCTTCGCCCCGACCGCTTAACATGACTTGAGTTTGGTTATGATAGGAAGTGACAAGATGGGACAGGATGAAGGATTTGTGTTTTTGTCTCCTGTTGTATCTGTGCATCGCTGCTCTGATGTATGTATGGTAGAACAGTGGGGACCTTCAAGTAGGCTATATTTAGTTTGCCCTTGGATGGTGATAGTAGCACTGCAGAGAATAGGTGGTTAGGGTGGAAAGGACGGGATATTCTTAAAGGGGAAATACGACAGAAGATGAAATGTGCTATAAATCGTTCAGAGGGAGATACGGCGGTTCTACAGACAGAGATAAATGCACCGTGTCTGTGCTTCAAAACTATCTACTATGACAGATCGTCAACCTGCGGAATCACGGCGGAAAACGCTGGAGCAGCAAAAGGTTTTGAGCGAGTGTGGAACAGTAACGACCTACGATGAGAGCGACAAGGCTTTGAATGAATCAAAGCACTGTTTCCCGAATGGTAAAATATCCATCGTGCCCACTTCTTCTAAACTCCAGAGAACGTCTCCCACATTGTCTGCAAAACACACACGGTATAATCCTCTGTCATCGAACAGTGACGGAGGAGAGGTTCTTCATTACTTAACTCAATTGCAGGTGGCGCTGTTCTGTTGGATGCTAGAATTGTTCTCCAAACACACCTTGGCAGTCCAAGTAAAGTCTATGTGGTGGAAAACCAACACCGACAAGGTAATAGATGCAACTCATACAACAGGCGCCTTGATGAGGACACAGGTGATGTCAGAGAATGACCTTGCTTGTGATTATGTCACATCGTTGTAAGACTGTAAGATTGAGTACATCATGTTCCTCCGAATCATTCAGTTTTAGAAGTAGGGCAGGAGGAGAACTCCCAGTGGCCCTCACTCTCTCAAACCGTATATTAATAACGGGCAGCACATCAACTCAACCCACATGTATGAGCACCCAGACACACACTTGAGGTGATGCGTGTCCTTCGCACTGACGAGACATGTCACTCTTGTCTTATGTGGTGTTAGACGGAGTGGCTGACTCACTTCCCTTCGACCGGGCTGTGGATTCTACGCCACGGACACAGGAAAGGAGGAGAGAAGGCAGTAAACAGCTCGGCATTGGCTTGTGACGCTCTTGTATGAAGATCTTACCATGAATGAATGAAGTGTTGACAGTCAAGCCTCGGAGGAAGAAGAAGGAGGAAGACTCCTGTTGCTGGGTATAGATGCCGGAGGAAGAGGAGAGAAGGGAATAGAGACGTTAAGATTGCATTTGGCTGGTCTCTGTCTCTTTAAGCTGGCTGTTTGTTACTGCAGAGTGTGGGTGCTGCAGTAGAGGCAGGGAGAGGGAGAGAGGAACATTGATAACAGAGCAATGACAGGACGTTAGAGGAACAAGTGGGGCTCATGTCCGCATACTGAGGTGCCAGGAAGCGGGGTCGGATCGGACCAAAGGGTGAGGCTAGAGGAGAGGTGAGAGCATTGGGGAGTGTGCGAGGAGTACAGGTGGAGGGGTGGCAGAGCGAGAGGAGAGGGGGCTGTTTATTCGGAGTGTGGCACCGGTGGCAGAGTGGCTGCGCTGGGATGGCAAATGGGGGCACTGGGGGGGCTGGGGCTGGGGCAGTCCTCAGAGGGACAGGGACCGGTGGGGGCAGGAGAGGAGGTCCAGTGAGGGTCATGCGCACAGGACCGTGCCTGCCGGATGGTGCCACCATGCTCCATCCATGGCACAGATAGCACCTCTTGTCCAGGTGCAGGAGGAAGGGAAGGGGGAGGCAGGGGTGGGGATCGGGCCGAGGGATGTCGAAGGTGTCGGGGTGGGGAAAACATTTCTCGGCCAGGTATCTCTACGTCTTGAGGACGTCCGAGGTGATTCAGAAGGGGAGGCCGGCAGCGCCTGTTTTGGACAGGTGTCACGCCGGCTGGGACGGCTGCTGAAGAGGCTGCCAAAGTCTCGCTCCTGGAGTGACAGTCTCAGGATCCTCCGACGGTCATCCTCGAACGGATCGCTGCTCCCCACCTCAGGTATGAAGAGAAGAGTTCATGCAAGTAGTAATGACTGGAAAATGACACTTAAAAAGTTACACAGTAAAGCAGATCAGTTATGTGGTGATGAAAAGACGGATCGGTATTTTGGAGCAAATGATGAGTCGGCGCTTTCTCCTCTTGTCAGGGTGAGCACGGTTGGTCGGCTGTGGGCCAAAATATTTGGGTATTGTGTGCATCAGTCTATCTTTGAACTTCAATGCCCTCCAGCCCTGCTATTGTTTGTCTATAACCCCTCTCTGTATCTGCTGATCTATCCCGCTTGCCTTTGTGTAACGGCACATAGAGTCGATGTGTGTAAGATCATGTGTTTACAGAGAGGACAGAGGCTCCGCATCCAGATGAACCACAGAACAGTCCAGTTAAAAGGTCATATGGCAGCAGTGCAATGTACAGTTCAATCTTGTTCCAGAAAGTCTCTCTATTTCATTTCCAGTAAAACAGAATCGACACATTTTCAGTCTGTGGAGAAAAATTCCATGTAACTGGATTATCATATTGACTTCCATTTTTGAAGCAGGAATTTGAGATTAGAGTGAGTCAGCTGGAGGCTGCATGCCATTGATTTTCCCCATGTTTTCTCCAAATACAGGACGGACTAATGCATTCTTTTTTTATTTTGGGGGAGGGATTAATGAATACATAATGTAACATGAGCACAAAGTGTGGATGGGTGTAAAGACCGGGGAGGAGATGGCTGGGTGCTGCAGAGTGCTGGATTCATTCAAGCCACACTGAGAGTTGAATAAAAACAAGATCTTTCAGTTCATGTGTGTGTGTGTGGCCTCCTGCGTGGGCCTGATAAGACCCTGACCAAACATGACTCAGGGGACTGCTCACCACTCCACCTGGGTGACGTCATGCTGCAGCCAGGAAAGCGTTAGAACAATCATCAACACCACCAGCTACTGCAGCGACACAAAGGCTATTATAAGATGGTGTTCCCTGTTCATCCTCAGTTCCACCTCCGCTGCGCCCTAATTGTCTTTAGTCGTGATCTTCGCTGCTATAAACTGTCCTGAGCTACTTCTGACAGTCGTTCAGAGGCATTATGACACGTCAGTTGTTAGTGGAACTGTGTTGTGATGTTCCAGTTAGTAGTTAGGTAATCTTGTGTGGCCACTATACACAACTGGTGGTGGTTCTGGTTCCATACAGGCCATGATGGCCACTGGGCAGACTCCCGTGATGAGTTTGATTAGCAAACTCATCACGACAAGTTTCTTTGTCCGTGTTAACACAGAGCGGAGCAGCAATCTGAAATCATACCAAGAGATCAATAATGAACTGCTCTCAAAAACCAAAGAGGACGACTTAATGCATCCAGTCGCTTCCGTTTGCAGCTCAGGCTGCAGAAAAAGCCTTTCAAACGCAAAGCTAAAATCTACCCTTGTTTGCTCTGTTAAATCTGGGGAGCATCTGTGGTGAGACAGATGGAGCCATTGAGAGGGAAGATGATGGAGATAATATGAAAATGCTGTTCACACATAGATGCTGGGCAAGCTTCGTCTGGTTGTTTCTGTTAGGTTGGAATGTGAAAGGTTTATTGTCCTCGAGGACGGCAAATTGGACAATGTAAAAGTGTATAATTTGAAATCTAATGATGGAGGCAGTGATAGAAATCTGTGTGTGTGTGTGTGCTTGTGTGTGTTTGTGAGCCGTGCATAAGGGGAATATGGATAACTGCTCCAAATGAGCTGTGATGGGATCAGACTAGCTAAAGACCCCCAAAGACCCCAAATCTGCTCTTAATTCCTCCGTAAGACCCTCAGAGCTCCCTTTAGGTTCATTAGTGACCGTGTTAGCGTCGCCCCTACATTATAGCTGCCTAACCGCGTATTTACCCCCTCCTCCCTTCTCACCCAGATAAGCAGAGAAAAACTAATTTGTCATTGCCGGTCTCCCCACCCCGGGTCTATCTGGTGCCATGCAGACATCCTTTATGACCCGAAGAACAACGCTAATCTGTATCTTTACCCTCCCATGTCTGACCCACACCCACTGTCTCAGAAAAACAAACCCTTGTCTCTCTTTCTGTCTCACAAAACACTCATTTTGATCACACACTAAATATTCCAACCACTTGGACTTTCGAATCACTGGAGATTGTCCAGAGCAGCCCCACCAAGATAAACGGAGCATCTTTTTAAAACAGAATTGGCGTCATTTAACACAATGAAATCGAAGCTCCTCCCTTCCTGTCTTCCCCGACAGCGGGAATTATCGACCCAAGTGCAGCAGTGGAAGTTAAGACAGCCGCCACGTATAGATTTCTTCAAACTATAAATCTAAGCTCTCTTATCTGTTTCCACTGCACTGACTGAGTTTCCGAGCGCTGCTCCTTCTCTCCATCTCTTTCATTCTCTCTCCGCATCATCACCCCTCTCTGTCTGCGGGCAGTGTCGGTTTAAAAAGCAGTCAGACTGGAATGATGGGATGACAGACAAAGGGAGAGTTTGTGCACACATCTCCTGCTGTGGAGGAGAGGCCGAGGCCGGTGTACCATGGCGACACATAACACCGCAGCCCTTCTTCTTGTTGAGACAACACACACAGACTGTAGACGTGATGGCTCTGTGCGGGGCGACAGATGCTGATGAGTGTTTACGGCTCCACTTCATCACAGTCATCTCCCCACATGCATTAGATTGTCTATAATAACCGCTTTTTGTTTTTTTTCGCATCATAGATGCAAAAAAATGAGAAGGAAAGAAGATTTAGAGCGGAAATACAGAAGAACTAAAGTATATCAGAATATTATAAAGCTAATTGTAGAATTGTAAAGCCAGTAAAACCTGTTGATAAGGATACAAGAATCAAAAGATTCAAAGCTTGGCACTTTATCAGACGGTCTTAAAAGACCAGTGGAATGAAAACTGACAGCTAGTTCACTTCCCTTAAAAGTGTAAATATTTTAAAAGATCCCACTGAGGCTGCTTCTTCAAGTTTTAGCTCTTGAAGTTCCCTGTCAAAGGGAGCGGAGTACCTTATTCCCTGATTAATCTCGATCAGATATGGGGAGTTCAAGCTTGTACTTTTAATAATGAAATAATGTAAGATCTGTTGCAAATGAACAATGAAGGAGTCAACTTCATCATCAATTGACCGAGGCTCTTTTTTACCTTTAAACTTCACCTTCTCCTAAAAATCCGGCTTAGCAGAAGTGACATTTCTGTCATTTCTTTAATTTCAAGCAATTTCCCCATTCAGCAGCCTGTGCAACAATGTACTTTCCACAGACCAGCAAAGGGAAACCCCTGCCAGTCCTGGCATTCAGTCCAGAGGATTCTCTTCATGCATTCAAACCACTATCACACATGTGAATTCATGCAAGACGACTCCTGTCTTCCTTTCGCTTTCATTCTCTTATTGTGCCTGTCAGCACACCTTCATGTCCTCCTGAGACCTCTTGGGTCAATGCCGTGGTTCCTGTTCCTGCGCCAGTCCATTAGCACTCACATTGACACGGCACAGCATCACCCGTAGCTACACCCAATACTAGGCCAATGTCTGCATGTCAGCACACACACCCAAACTCCTGCGTATGCTGCAGTGAGTTCTACATGTAACCGGCTCACTGCAGCCACGGAAACTAGTTTGTGTGCTTCTGTGTGCGAGTGAGAATTAGGGACAGTTGATCTTATCAGTGTGGGAATAATCTGGATCCTGGGTGAACCATGTCTGGTGTTGTCACTGTTGTTATGGAACAACGGAAAGTTTCCACCTCTGGAGTTCCCCTTGCTTTTCTTGCAATCCAACAGCGACTCGTCTTGGCCACATTGATTATCTGACAAACGGCTTTAGGGAAGTCTTCTCTACGTTACGAACAGAGATCAACAACATTGACTACTGTCTTTAGGGGAATCGGCAGTTCATACCTGCATTACGTTTTCCACCACTTGGGGGCGGCATACATAAGTCAGTTTATTGATTTTGTGACCCATTCATCACGTTAGGGCCCTGCCATATCATATCATATCATATCATATCATCTATGATATGTCGTTAGAAATCCTCCCCATGATCAGCAACAACAGGTTTATCAGCCAGCTATTTGATATATGAGAGTGGTCAGAGTGAACAGGCATGTTATCAACCCGAAAACCAAAACAATGAACATCAAGAGGCTAGAAAGCTTTGAAGAGCTGAGAAATATTGTCAGTGTAGTTTAACTCAGTTCTCTTCACACTGCACATGGATGTGCATCTCTAACCAAGAATTAGAAGTCATGAAGTGAATGAAGGAAAAGAAAGCAGGAAAAGGAGTTCCTCTCTTCCTTTCCTCTCCGTGTTTCCTTTCTTTCTGTCTTTCTGCTCTGACCTCTAAACTGTCATGAGCAGAATATTGCTTATCTGAACCCTCCTCTTTCCGAGACACATCCCTGCTGTCAGCGAGGCACTGCAGCCCTTCCCTCTCACTCTGCCAACCTCTCAGTCCCACACAGATACTTACGTCCTGTGTCACTTTAAAGTCTCGACCCTGCTCGTCCGTGTTACCCAAACAATACTCAGACTCGCTGTATTCCACACTGGTTTGGGATACATGAAAGATTTCATTCTGATCATTAATGCCTGCAGTTCTGGGCATGAAAAGAAAATGCATCTGTGATTATAGCGAATCAATAACCACACACACAATCACCTTATGTAAGTTGTTCCCTTTGTACGGTGGTCATCAATGGGTGTGTTGCCATGGTTACAGTGCTGAGGTTGAGTGTGAGAGATGCCCTGGTTTCCCTGATCCATCCTGGATACAAACAGAACCACTAATATCAGTAGAGAGATCAGATATGATCTCGGCAAACTTCAGATATCTGACTGCAATCGCTGCAGCAACAGACAGGTTGCAAAGATGTCCTGAAGCAGTAACGTCTTCAAGCAGGAAGAATAGCCCCACTGTTGAAATATTTTGTGTTTTTCAGCTGATTGCGTGTTGCCTACAGTGTTTTATTTAAAAGACTTTCCGCTTGAGGACCATGAAAGGAGTGTGAGTCAGAGTTTCCCCAAACTGCAGTCGTCTCTTATGCGATTTTAAAAATCTCTCTTTTCTTTGGGATTATCTCACTCGTGAGATGTGAGGCTGTGCGTCTCTGGAAAGCCTCTGGCCACAATAAAGTCGGCAAGGCATAAACAAGCCAAGACTGTCTTATGTGGCACCGAAGAGAATGTAGAGAATAGTGAACTATTTTGGGAAGTTTTAGGGAAGTACCTAAAGCGATCCTTTTCTATCTGAGCAGTAGACGGGAGGTGACCACGCCAGTGCGGCTAATCTTCAATGTTGACTTTGAATGTATAAGAGGACTGTGTTATTTCAGGAGTAAGACACATTGTGTGTTTATTATATATGTTTCTGCTTTGTTCTTTGTTGGACGTTGTTCAATACAGACATCATAAATTGTGTTATTTAGCAAAGCATTATCTGTCATCTTTGGTTTAACTGAGATGTAACAGGAGAACTGGATATCAAATGTTTAATTAAACAGCTATTTGATCTTCCAGTGTTGTAACAATACGTGGGTTGGTGTATCTGGTGTGTGTAGATCTCCTGAATTAAATCTGAATACACACAATGTTGTCAGTATGATCCTCCTGCAGTCAAACTGCTTGTAGGTGTGATTCTGACTTTAACCACTAGGTGGAGCTACTTTCTGTATAAAGGCAGTTCTCTGTGTTTGCATACAATCTGTTTTTTTTTTCAGCTTTCATTGATATCATCATTAACTGACTCACTTCCAGCTCGGCATCATTATACAGGCTGATAGGAAATAATACACAGGCATATTGTTTCTTTCTCTTCTGCTCCCCCTTTAGTGAATATTTTCTCTGATTGGGTGTTTTTGTGTTCATCAGACTGCAGCTACACCTGTCATCTGGAGTGTGAGGGTCAGATCCAGCTGGACTGCAACCAGAGGGACAGGGAGTCTGAGGAAACGCCATCTCCCGGGAGCCACTGCTCCACTAAGGAACACAAAGTGAGTAGTGACTGCATAACGTGCAGAGTCAGGAGGACCAAGCTAAAGGTGTTCTTGCCTTGTGTGGGTCACTGAGAAATAGCAACATTCATGTAAGAATTTGTGTATGTGAGTGCATGCGTATGTGTCTTTGTGTGCGCGTGTGTGCGTGCGTGCGTGCGTGCGTGCGTGTGTGTGTGCGTGCGTGCGCGCGTGTGGTGCAGAGGGCACATGACTCAGGGTTGGGTAATGGTCCTCTTCAGTGTCTCTCCAAGCCTACACTTTTACATAACAGTCCTCCTCTTTCACAACATGCTTTCCCATCATACTCAGCTGACTCTTCATCTCTAAAAGCACTTGTTTTCTTTTTGTACAAAGAACACTGACAGGACTATATAATGTACCGCTCTCGCTCTGGCATGCTCTCATACACTCATGGCTTCGCTCATCCTCCTGTATATAGTCTCTCTGACATTTCTGTCCTGCAGTGTGGGATTGACTTATTCAAAGAGTGGTGAATTAATTTAACCTATTATTAGATGTATTGAGTGCTAGTGTTCAACTGGGTGGAGATGTGTTGACCTCAAAAGCTATAGCATATGATTCACGTTTGTTTCATTCCCTTCATAATATTACATTTTATTTATAGAGCACTTTTCAGGTTAGTCAAAGACGCTTTACATAGACTTAAAGTATTCAGACTAGTTCTGTAATTGCGAAAATTGGTACCATGTGAAAAGGTTGTGACTGGTTTGTAACTCAAAGATGAAGACACTACGTGTATAGTTAAACATATGTAATTTCAGCCATGCCTCCATACTCATGGGATATCATTTGATGCAACATCCTCAAAAATAGTTCTGCACCCATGTTGTGTGTGCACGTGTGTGTGTGTGTGCAGGAGCAGGAGAGATTGTGAGCCTGCATGCTGCTCTTGGCATCCCAGCCTCAATCACCCACGCTATGCGGTCCATCACACACACACACACACACACACACACACACACACACACACACACACACACACACACACACACACACGTCCTGCAGACCTGCAGCAGAGTGTTGGCAGCTACTCCATTAAGAGTGGGCAGATAACTCTGAATTACCCCCTTGGTAGCGTGCCAGGTAGTACTCCACTTTTGGAGAGCATGCGCAAACAAACACAGTCACACAATCATCTTGCCCTGTAATATGTTGAAGAGGATGGCAAGAAATGAAGAGTACATTGTAACCAGGTGCATCTGTTGGTCGGGTGTCCACACTGTCATCTGAATCATAACGTGCACCAGTGACAATAAGGAGAGAAGAAAGGTGATTTCCTGCAGTCCCTTCTCTCCCGTTTGCTCTCCTTTATTGGCTGCGCCTCTGAGTGTGTGTGTCTCGTGTGTTCTTTCTCCTTTATATTTACAGGCCCTTATTGTGTGTGCATCAGCAGAAAGTGATCCCCCTTTCCTCCCACAAGCGCAGACACTGCTGCAGTCACACACACATGAAGCACAAAGACCATCGACTTGAAGCCAGCAGGAGTGTCATTCAGTATGCGTGTGCGTGTGTGTGTGTGTAGCATCTGACCTCCTGCACCTCTCCAATAGTGATTTCACTGATGGAAGCGGGTGATCAGTCTTCGGCTGCCTTAAAGCTGACAGGAAGACCCCCGATGAAATGGTGACACACTGTCCCACCAGCCTTCTGTTGTCCTGCAGCATCAGGTTTACCAGTATAATCCTGTCTGAGTAGATTTTTAAAATGATAAAGCACAGAACTAGCCTGTGCAGACAGATTCATAAATGTGCAATCGATCTCTGTGGTGACAGGAGTATTAGTGGCTTTTTGACAAGAAGGTCGCTGGCAGTCAGAGGACAGATTGGAGGGTCAGAATGAGGTTAGAGGTCGCTGTAATCTCTATCATTCATTATTTGTTAGTCTCACATTAGCACCATGAGCTCACCTCTACACCAGCGAAGCACTGGTAGCTGTGCACATGAGGAGGTTCCTGTGCCGTGACAGTTCCCGTTTTAATTCGTCCTAATTATAGAATTAAACCCGACTGTTTGTGGCGTTAACGGTGGTTTCTACCGGATATTTGCTTGCAGCATCAGAATCAGAGCAGCCATCTTCCCCCGTCGTTACACTGCTTCCTGTCACTGCAATTATGCTGCTATTACACATGTAAAACAGGAGATGTGAGGATTCATATCACTCACTCATCAACGTTTTTCCGTCTCCTTCTTTAACCCATGCCTCTCTCTCTCTCTCTCTCTCTCTCTCTCTCTCTCTCTCTCTCTCTCTCTCTCTCTCTCTCTCTCTCTCTCTCTCTCTCTCACACACACACACACACAGGCATTCTCTGTAAGGGGAAATGGCCATGCTTTGTAAAGCGCCGTAGCTTGCAGGAAGAGAGAGAGTGGAGGGGGAAGGGGGAGGGTGCTTGCAGGCTGATAACGCACTCAACCACAGATGGCTGAGCAAGGCTGCATCGAGTGAGGAAAGAGAGCGGCTGCAAAGACAGACAGAGAGAAAGGACAGAAGAGAGAGGAAAGAGAGAGGCTGTGCTGCATCTGTCTCTCTGGTAGTATTGCCAAATAACAACTAGAAGAGGAGAGGGTAGAGCTCAGAGTCTGTGAACGTCTTGTTGCTGCAGCCAAGCCATCTTCTGCCGCTGTTTACTCCGGACTCCAGGGATGGACGGATACTCACACACTTAAATGCCAGCGTAATTGACTTGGTGCTGAATTGAATCTACGGCAGTGTGTTTCGATCCCTGCTGTTTGTGTCGTTACAAAGACACAGTGCCAGAAGAAAACAGGATGTGGTATTGCTTGACTGCCTTTATGAGTGTTTGTTTGCAGGTTACAGTTACTCTCAGGTGAGCAACTTGAAACTAAGCTGTAAGCTGACTCCATGACCCCAGCATGTGCCTACCTGTGTGTGTAGCACAATTACATTTTTAAAGTGGACACGTATGTATGATTAGCTGCGAACCAGCAGGTGCATATGTGGTTTGAGACTGGCGTCAGGGCAATCCCCGCTCTTCTGGAGGAAGTGAGAAGTCTGCACTCGCTCTCGGATTTCCTGGTCCCCTCTCCGGTGGCACGCAAAGTGAATAATCTCAGCCGAGTTCACCTGCCTCGCTCTTACAGGTGGGACTTACACCTTCTGGATGCATCAGAGGAGCGCTGCCTTTTTTTCTGGATGAGTAAAAACAACATTTAGATGCGCGTAAACTCCGATTGTGGCTGAATGTCACATCAGCCCTCAGTGTCGAGATAAACCAGGACTTCCTCAAGCCGTCAGAGTGCTGCTCTGGTGCTGCGCCTGTGCCAGAGGCTACCCCTCGACCGCTCAATGACGGTAGTAATGACCCCGTCAATGACCAGCAGTAACAGCATGAGCAGCGGGTACAGCAGCCTGGACGACGAGAGCGAAGACACTTTCTTCACAGCCAAGACCGCATTCTTCAACAAACCCAAGGTTCAGGTACAGAACCAGCATGAGACAGATTTGTAGGTAGAAGTAAGATAAATTCAATTTAATTAACGTTAATTTGAATATTTTGGTATTTACATCCAAATCAGGTGAACGGTGTAGGAATTACAACCATTTCTATACGTGCCTCCGCCTAGGGGCGACAAAACTGTGCAAATTGTGTCAATGTCCAAATATTTATAGACCTAACTGTACAGCCAAAAAGCAGAAGTATCGAGAGGAAGTGGGGATGTTTGTACGTACATGAGTGCCTGTAAGTGTGTGTGTGTGTGTGTGTGTGTGTGTGTGTGTGTGTGTGTGTGTGTGTGTGTGTGTGTGTGTGTTGTGTGTTTGGAGCAACTGACCTAACTGTAGCAAACATTCCATTTTTCTAGTTACCATAGCAACTGATGGCTGCTACACACTACCAGACATTTTGTTGTGGTTTACTGT
>CAAKHC010007600.1:39027-53992 GCA_901007825.1 Macroramphosus scolopax | reverse complement strand
TGTCGAGTGTGTTTGCGCACACAGCTGCGTGTATGGGCGCTGTTGCATGTGTGCAAATTTGTGTTATGCCCCCGACCCTGAAGCTCATTTGTCATTCAAAGTCAGTGTGTGTGTGTGTGTGTGTCTGTGTGTGTGTGTCTGTGAGTGAGAGCGTGCGTGCGTGTGCCTGTGTGTTATTTATTTTATGGTATACACATCCACATGTCCAAGATGTTGAGACTTGATGCTTTTTTGCAACTGATTTTATTTGAAGAAGTGTGTATAAATATATCAGTATCAGTAGAACTGTACAGAATATCAAAATGGAATAAAAAAGTGTATCCCTTTACGGAAAAATCCTTCTGTCCTTGTGTCCTGCTTGATGAATTCTCTGCATTTCAAGCTGTTTTATATTTCAGTGCTTCCTGTTTTTACATTGTGGCTCTTCATTTTGAGCACTTCCACACTTCATGTTGTTCTGTGTTGTTCTATATTTCGTGAAAACTTTCACACAGAAACTGTCCTCTTCAGGAAGTTATAAAGAAGAAGTGCTTAAATAAAAGGGAGCATGATTACATGCTTCTCGATTACTTTTCTTAATTCTTTAGCCCTAGCTGGGCTGGGCTTACAAAAATGCACTGTATATTAGTTTCACTTCTCCTTGTGTTTGTGCTGAGCTACGCACAGAAGTCAACCACACTTTTAGAGTTGAAACTGTGTTCCCCTGTTACTGTTTCCAATCACCAGCAGGTGGGGATACCACATCTAAACCAAATGTGCTCTTTGTGGGTCCGTGTACAGATGCATGTATTTCTGTTCTGTGTTTATATTTCATCAGATCTAATGCTTGTTATGTGAAAGCATTTCAGTTCTGCTGGGAGACCTACATTTTCAAGGTTGATTCTTACTCAAGGGGCATTCAAAATAAGGAGGTAGCCCAATAAATCCACAGGTGTCAGTGTCTGTCACAGCCTCTGAGACCAAATAGAGGCAAAACCCCCAACCTCCCACACAGACCTATCGGTGGCTCTGCACCTGGTCCCATCTCTTGCAGGAGTTGTAAATTCACCGGCCATGATTAGAGTGTAGCTTGATCTTCACATTTACACATTGAACCCTTCTTAGAAGAAAATGCAATAAGCAGATCAATTAATAGGTCCGGCACCCTACTCCCTCTATACACCACCATCTAAGAATAATCAGCATGGCCAAGCTGGCCTTCAGGGTGGGATGATAGCCAGCTGCCTGAAACTGTGTCATTATGCTTATTTATGGCAGCAAATATAGACAGACCCCTCTTCTCACCTCTGAGAAAGAGCTAAGTTTAGTACCAGCCTCTGCCCAGCATGTCTCACCATCTGAATTTAGCCCATTCCCCTTCTCATGCCAGCCTGATCTCACTGTCTGTCCTCTGCCCTCCTCATAACTATATCTAGCCTGCACAGACGACCTCTCCAGTTTCAATCCACAGTTCAGCTTTCTTGAAAAATTATATTTAGTTAATAACCAAAAACACTGTACGCTGAAGAGAAGTTGGGGTTTGTGATCAGGCAGAATCCGAATCTGAATCAGCTCCTTAAATGTGCTTGCTTTGCCCGGCAGCCTAATACCCAAGAAAATATGTTCATTCTAATATCAGAGAAAAACAGAAAGTATTTCACACACAAGTCAGAAGAACCATGTACTTTCTATGCGCTTGTATTGGTAAAAATATTAATTATTATGATAGTTGATCAATAATAGTAATTAAAAAATATATATGATAATAATTTCAGCTCTACTGTAGTCTTAAACTTTACACTATATTTGTAAAATAATTGCAAGGCTGTCATTTTTAAAACAGAGCATATATAGAATGAATATCAAGAGTTTATTTGCAAAAATAGATTAGAATATCCTTAAAATAGATACAAAACAATCAAAAAAATAAAAATAAAATTTATCTATTACGTTTATCGAACTTAGCTTGTATTCATTGTATCCATTTTAAGAAGCTTCTACCTATTTTTCTAAAAGAATAACATACTAACTAACATGCAGAGCTGCAGTTGGACACTGCGGGGCGCCCTTCTGCTGCCTGTTGGGGTGCACTCGAAGCTCCGCCCCGCTCCCCCCCTTCCCTTTGCCCGCTGCTGCTGACTCGAGGCTAGTGAAGACGCCCATAGCAACAACACACAGCCGCGTCGAATAAGATACTTCTACAGTACAGAGGACGGATTAAACATTGCTGCTTTGTTGCGCTGACCACAGGGGAAGGTTTTCTACGAAGGAGATGCCTCGGTTTTTTGTCCAGTTAACATGGGGCGTGACAACAGCTATAGCTAGCTAGCCTGTTTTGGCTAGCCACCCCCGAAGACAAGCGAAGCAGACCCAAGCTGTCCCGAAGGAGAATTAAAATCCGGGGGGTTCAACGAGTTGTAGCATCGCTGTGTGCTTCCTACAAAGTCAGCTAACCGGGAATAATCACGGGAATGGTGCTCTGGATCGAATCACTGAACCGACAGAGAAAGGCGAGGGGCACTCGGGTCAGACCACCGAGCTGTAGTATTTGGACTCAAACTATTTTTAACAGAGGGAGCGGCTCTCGGGCGGACGAGTGTTTTGTGGCTAGCTGGCTAGCAAGCTGAGGGAAACGACCCCATCGTCTGCTCAGGTTTTCTCCAACTGCAGCCGATGCTAATGTTAGCAGGGCGAGAGTGAAATTAGCACTCGATATACACACGTTTGTAGTTTTAATAGGACAAGGATTACAGTCAAACTCGAGAAGAGTTCAAGAAACTCCAAGGAAAATACCTCGACTGAGTTCATTCGAAACCACAAACGAAGGCTACTTGGACTCCGTTAATCCACATAGAATAAGATCCCTGCAAAGTTTTTATGCTAGTAGCTAAATTCGCTATGTGACTCCAACTTAGTTAGAATCTTTTTACACTTTTTTATTCGGGATTTTTTCACTTCGGATGCTGGCATCACATACCAATTACAGTCATGATGATAATAAGCAGGAAACCAGAGGGCCCAATAGCAACAGGTAATTTACACTCAACGTGTTAATCTTTGTTAACACAATCGTTTTCTAAATGTTGCATTGAATGTTTTATCGAATATCTGCTTTTAAGTGAGTTAATACAAAAAGGTTTCGGTTTAAAGTGAGACAAATTAATATCTGACATAATTTCGGGGTAACGTTAACTTTTATTTGTTTTTTCTTCAGACATTTTCTGGCATAACAAAAATATTTTGCTGCCACAATGGTGTCCGTTGACAATTTCTGGCTCCAGGCTTGGATTCTCACGTCGTGTCTTTCTGCAGAGAGATTTAATTTAAATCGAAATGATAGGGTCATTGCACAAGATGGTTGTAAACATGTTTTCTTTTGCTTGCACGTATCTATCACGAGGTTTCTATCTGTGAATATATTTGGAAGGCAGTTTGAGGAAGTGCTGCGCTGTTTTTACATCTTTACAGTAAGCATTTATTGTCTTATCAAAATCTGAGGGACTTGTTATCTAAGTCAGCTTATTTGTAGCAACTGCTTGAGATAAAAACATGGCTTTCATATGTTTTTAGTTTACAAGGATACAAACTTCCTTGTTTGGGCTTTGTGTGTGTTTTTGGCACAGGCAATTTGATTACCCTGTTGTGTTATGTATACTCGAAGATATAAGTGAGTTTTTATGTTACTGTCACGCTTTTGTCTAATGCACCATGTGGTGTTTTGTCTGCAATGGTACACTTTGACCAGAATTCCATGAAGAGGACAACCCCACCACATTCTCACTGGCACATTTTATGACACATGATCAGCTGTAATGTTTGCACGAACTATGTTCTCCACCCTCGCTGCACTCAGTGGGATTTTCACATTGTGAGGGCTGAAGGCCAGGTGGACTTTGTAGGCTGGATGTTTGGTTACATAGAAGTTTGGGCTCTGGTTCGTTTTTTTCTAAGGAAAGTCAGAAGTTGTACAGAAAGTGATGAGCCCCCACTGAGTAATGAGGTATGGGCTAATGGGATCTGTGCTTGCCTAGTATTGTGTTTGAGGCCCTAATGCCTGTGTTTGCTGTGCTGTGCAGGTCTAATGCGTCTGTATCCTGGCAGCCATTCTAATCTGTCCCAGGAGCAGGTCTGTTGACTTGGGTCATCAGCTCCTGCACACACATACAACAGTCTCAAGGCTAGTCAGACAGAACACCAGACCTGTCTCAGTGTCGGTTTTAATAATGAGCTAACCAAACACAATAGCACTGTACATGACTTGTGCTATTCAGCCTCATTTTAGATTGATGGAATTTGATGTTTACACTGGCAGTTTATCTCCACTGAAGTAGAGCCTTGTTTGTAGGCTAAACAACTGTTACTGAGATAAACAGCCGGCTGATGAGCTTTGTCATTTGAGTCTTCCTTCTGAAGTTCCAAATGCCCCTCTCATTCAGCTACTCTATATCATCTCACATTGGGTTTTTGGCTCGATGCCACTGAGGTGTGCGCACACACATGACAATATTGAATGACGAGTACACGCATCCGAATGAGCTTTATTTCTGAGCACACCTGATGAGGGCTGTACATGGCTAGTCCTGAATGGACAGATGGATAGACGGAAAGATGCTGTCGTCACGGAGGCATCTGTTACCCCATTAGGCCAATAATACCACTTGCAGCGCTAGCAATCCGGGACCCTAAGCCCTATCTAAGCTGGTCAGGTGGGAGCTCTGGCCTTGGATAAAACGTATTGGATACAATTGATACACTGAATGAATCTGCCTATAATGGCTCTTTCACAGTAAATGCATATTAGTTTGTAATAGCAGACGATATGCGTCCCTATGGGAAGACTGAGACCAGTTTAGTGGGCTATCCTGCTGAGGTTTGCTTCAGATGCCACAGATAATCATTTGTTTTAGTCTCAAAGTAGATATTGGAATTATAGTCAATTGATGAATTAATCAATAGGACTTCGCCTGGCTTGTTGGACAGAGAATGGATTGTTTGCCTCTGTGGATGAGATTAGATTGCAATCTATAGTGTCTTTTTTTTATCAGTCTCAGCCTAGATCCCAGACTGCATTGTAAATATGAGGAGTCTATGTTATCACAATGATTTATTTGTTCATCTTTGTCCCTTCAGCACGCCACGGGGATGGTCTGTATGACTCGTACATGAGGACAGACCACATCATTAAAGACGAAGCAGATACAAACAGTCCGTCTGGGCTGCCCCCCATGCCCAAGCACACAGTAAGTATACACATATACACACAAAGCCAGTAAAGCCATATTTCCTGTGCTGAAATGCACGCTCTGTCTCCAGACATCCTGTTCCTCAGAGAGATATTCCCTACCCAGCCCTGTTCCTGTTCATCCTATTTCAAACTCTTCTTCCCCCAGTTCAGTCTTTATCATTGCTTTGCAGGGTGTACTAGCTCACCTCCAACCTTTGTAAAATTGTTTACCATCAACGAGAATAACGTGAGCAATAATTATTGACTGTCTGGGGGTAAATGTGAGTTCCTTGCATGGAGAAGTTCTACATGATGATGTGCCAGATAAGGTAGTTGTGTCTGATACTCAACAAAAATTACCAGCAGTGTGAAAGTTTTTTGTTTGAATTATAGACGTACAGTATATAGAAATGGACGCTGTGAGAGCTCACCAAAAGTCCTTGATCGCCCCTGTTGGATATTTTTGAATTTGAAATACTTAAATCGTCCCACGTTGGTAATCATTTTCTCTGCAGTGGACCTGTAGGTAATGAGCATGCAGACACACAGTGACACACACACACCTTAATGTAGATTTCATAGATAGCACCCTCTCCATGTTTGATGATGGGACTTTGGCCAAACTAAAAAATCAAAGTACATATGAAATACATTCTTCCCAATGATGGTTTCTGTCGTTTAAGATAGTTCTTATCACACTTATTTCTGTTCAGGTCCACATTTTTGATGTGTAATTTATATTGGTTATTTGATAATATAAAAGGGGTTGTGATGTCATCATTGCCAGCTGGAAAACCAGTTGTCCCAGAAGCATTTGGGGATTTCACATTGTTTTGACCGTGCAAAACAATGTTTGTTATTGTTCACATAATGTAAATGACATACTACACTACTTCCTATGTAGCTTGATACATAACTGCCCTAATCCATTTAGATGTGCAGGTCAGCAACATAGCAGTCATGTATTGACAAAATACTATTCTCGGCTCCAGTTTATTTACCCACTGTTATCAATGTAAGTGGTGCTCTTGCTGATCATTAGATAAAGTTGCTTTTTTGAAAGTCCTATCTTTGAATACCTTTTTGGACACTTAGCCAGACACAATCTGTATATGTAGAGCAATGATTTAATATCTTAATGGACATTTGTCTATTTCAACATGTTTTGCATTAATATGCTATCGAAATATGATCAATGGTGTTTACATACCCTGAAATAAATGTCAGTTGCAGCCCTACTGGGTTACATTTCTTATTTGCATTTGGCAGAAAATGCACACAAGGATACAATGGTACTCCTACAGCCTGCTCTGCTGATCCCAGTTTGGGAAAAAAGTCTGGTTTCATCGAAAGTGTAAAGATTATTGAGTTTGAAAATGTGACCTACTAACAAAATCACCAATCAAAATTCTCCCCCTTCCAGTTCTTCTGTGTCATGTAATCCTCAATCAGTGGGCTTGCACAGAGGTTAGGCAAACTTTTCTATTACAGTCCTGTCCTTCTTTGTAATTTCTGTCACGCTCACTGCAGCCATAAAGGTAATTTCCTCAGTTGAGTGTGCTGTACAGAGCTGCCTCGTGCTCTGTTGAAGTGATAAACTGATCAGTCATTCCTGTTCTTTGTAAGAGGGACAGACAAACCAATACAAGGCATTATGGTAGCGCATAGTTCTGGGTCCTAATACAACTTTAATGACTGGGACTGAGGACAGTCATGGACTGAAAGCCATCATGGACATCAATTTTCTTATGTCTGTGACCCAGCCTGAATGTGTGAACCTTTGCTGATGTGTTTATGACAAGGTTGTCTGTGTATGCTACATGTGTGCAGTTTTGCCCCACTTTGTTGGTGTTTGAGAGAAGGAGAAAAAAGTAATTAGTTGTTCCTGTGACAGCAAAGACATTAGCTTCTCTCCATCTCTTGCACCATTCACACCGAGGGCTCTGCCCCCTCAGTATCACCAATGAAACAGAAGATTCATGCCATTTCCCTTCACTTTTTAAAATGCTTTTTCTAATTGCATCCCCCGTCCGGACAATCAATAATCCATCACAGATGGTGCTCCACATATAGAAAGCATTTGATTTTTACACCAGCATTTGTATCTGTGTGTGTGTGTGGGTGACGTGGCTCAATCAATGAAACTGTGTTTGTAGTACAGCTTTCGGGGAACAGCTGCAAGAGGCCCTGGTTCAGCTGCAGGGCTGTTGACTATATTGTTACACGTATGGAAACCCATCCTGCATTCCACCTCTATTGGCACGCAGACTCAAGTCCCTCTTTCTTCAGGATTGAGTTAACAAAACAAATATGTCAACACCTAATTTTAGTACTTGTTTTCCTTGTTGTCTTTATCAGCTTACTTATGCCATAGACCTGCTCAGCTGTGTGAACGAGCTGAGGCCAAGTGCTCCACAGGACAGCATAGCTAACTTTTTGCTCTGTAATGTGGGAAGAGGAAACATTTGGGCAAAACTTTCCTCTTTAACATGATGGTGAAAACACGTTTGCGAAACCACCCTGTCATTACAATCAAAGTGTTCCTGTGAGAGAAGGACAACTAGAAAGATTATGTATCTCTCCGACGTATCACTTATAGACCTTTTGTAGCAGTATTGCAGAATGAAACGGAAAAGATTCACAGTCAATCTTTTTCAAATTTACTTGTATTTTAAAGATACAAAACCAACTCCGTAGAAATCCCAAGTTTAGTTTGTCAAGTGTATCTTATTTACAGTTGCACTGCTGCTGCAGTTTAGAAGTATAATAAACTTTAATGACTGTCATTGCCCATGTGCTCCATAATCTTGTGGAGGGTTTTTCCGCTGGTGAGACTGGCGGAGGAGGCGGGCCGAATGAATTCTGGGGGTGGCTGAAAGAAGCTGTTTACTGGCAGACAAGTGCAAGAATCTAAATAATTCTAAAACTCAGAACATTTCTGGTCATCCCTAGGCAAGCTGGATGTGTCACTTTTAAAGAGTGTGAATTGTAATCATGTATTCAAAAAGTAACCATGAAATATGCTGTGATGGATTAGTCCAGAGTCAGAAACTACTTGTGCCTGTTTACCTGACGCTAACAAACAGAAAGGTGGGCAGCGGGACATTGTGTGTGGTTGGATCAAGATCCAGTTGTGCTGGTTCTCCCACTACAAGCTGCATCTCTTGTAATGGCACACAGCCAGAGCCTCTGAAGTCAGCTGTTAATATTTAGGCCGGATTGTACTGTCAGTGTCTGGAAGGATACTGTGTCTTGACGAAAAAACTTGAAAGACTTGTCAGCCCTATCCCGTAGGTAATTAAAAGTTTATTAGTAAGTGTTTCATGTTGTTCATTCTCCATCTGTTTCTCCCTTCTTTCATAGGTTGTCAGTAACAAGACTGTGATGAGGGATCAGGTAGCTGTGCGCAGCGGCCAGCTGAAGGTCAAGTACCTCTATGAGGACTCTACTAACAACCGAAAGATCAATGCCATAACAACAGCAACCACTCATAACAGTGCGACCACTGGTCAGACATCCAGTAAACCTGCTGCAGTCTCCAGCCTCTCCAAGGAGCACAGTGGAGACAGGTGAAAACAATGCATACATGAACTTCCCATCTTTTAAAACAAAAAGGTACAGGCTAGAGGAAAAGCCTTTTCAGCTGTTCATAACCATGTTTCTTTTTCTTTTCCATAGCACTGATTCGGGTAAGGGCACCAGTAACTCTTCTGGCCTACATGGAGTTGGGAATGGTGGGAACAGTGGAAAGGTGTGTGGTCCACTCAGTCCCGACCAGGCCATGAGACTGTACCGATCTCAGCTGACCACCCTGGAGCAGACAGAGATCCACTCCTACCCAGACATCTACTTTGTCGGACCCAATGCAAAGAAGAGGCCCGCCGTGGCTGGAGGCAACAACAATTGTGGCTATGATGATGAGCAAGGTGGTTACATCAACGTCCCCCACGACCACCTGGCCTACCGTTATGAGTTTCTCAAGGTGACCATTTATTTTGCTGCTCATGTGTTCAAGGGAAATCGCCCTTGTTACTGAGTGTTAGTGAAATTAAAACCATGCTTCTCTGATTTTAATCCAATTTAATCTAATCCAATTTGTAATCTTTCGCTTTCCTCAGATTATCGGTAAAGGAAGCTTCGGCCAGGTGGCCAAGGTTTATGACCACAAACTGCAGCAGCATCTGGCTCTGAAAATGGTTCGAAATGAGAAGCGTTTCCACCGACAGGCGCAGGAGGAGATCCGCATCCTGGAGCACTTGCGCAAACAGGATCGCAATGGCACCATGAATGTTGTGCACATGCTCGAGAATTTCACCTTCCGCAACCACATCTGCATGACTTTTGAGCTGCTGAGTATGAACCTGTATGAGCTTATTAAGCGCAACAAGTTCCAGGGCTTCAGCTTGCCACTGGTCAGGAAGTTTGCTCACTCCATCCTGCAGTGCCTCGAGGCCCTGAACCGGCACAGAATCATCCACTGTGACCTCAAGCCCGAAAACATCCTCCTCAAACAGCAAGGACGTAGCGGCATCAAGGTAGAGACTCTTGCACAATCATGCATGAAATGTGAAGTTGTGTACATGCCTGTTAAGAGCTCTTATGCATTGATATTCATGTTCTCTCTTTAAATTAATTTCCAGGTGATTGACTTTGGCTCAAGCTGCTTTGAACATCAGCGGGTGTACACCTACATCCAATCTCGTTTCTATCGAGCGCCAGAGGTGATCCTTGGCTCACGTTATGGCCTTGCTATTGATATGTGGAGCTTTGGCTGCATACTAGCTGAGTTGCTGACTGGCTACCCCCTGTTCCCCGGAGAGGACGAGGGTGACCAGCTGGCCTGTTGCATGGAGCTGCTGGGCATGCCTCCACAGAAGATTCTGGAACAGGCCAAGAGAGCAAAAAACTTCATCAACTCCAAAGGCCACCCTCGCTACTGTGGAGCCAATACCCTGCCCACGGGAGCCACTGTGCTGACAGGGGCTCGCTCCCGCCGCGGCAAGATGAGAGGCCCTCCAGGTAGCAAAGAGTGGAGTGCTGCGCTAAAAGGCTGCGAGGACCCCACCTTTACTGACTTCATAAAGAAGTGTTTAGACTGGGACCCCTCCTCTCGTCTAACCCCCAGCCAGGCCCTTAGACACCCCTGGCTGTATCGCCGGCTGCCCAAACCCCTACCTGGAACTGAGAGAAGTCAAGGGGCCACAGTGAAACGGCTCCCCGAGCATCATAGCACCTCTTTTCCCTCTATCCTGGCCAAAGGGGGGCCTGGCTTAGGCACCACAGCTGCCAACAACAAACTGAGGAGCAACATGATGGGAGATTCAGGGGAGGCCATACCTCTTCGCACTGTTCTACCCAAACTGGTCTCTTAGAGAGAGAGAGTCCCTCAAATCTCCTCTCTCCCTCTGCTTCCTGTTCCTCTGCACTCCTCAGGAGGAGTCAGAGTGCTGCAGAAAGTGGAGGCTAGGTTTTAAAACTCGTTTGGTTGTTATTTTATTTGTTTTCTACTGAGCGGTGTCGACACCCCAGTTCCTGGTTTTTAATATTAGTTGAACAGAGAGAGAGAGAGAGACAATAAAAGAAACTCTAAGGTTTTTATACAGAGGATTTCCTTGAGCGGCTGTGGTATTTCTGTGAACAGCCATTGATATGGTTTGATTTAGATAATGCTTTGTAAAACCGTTCTCATGTGACTGGACAGCTAGATTCGTAAATGAGCAAATGTTTACCCTGCGTTGGTTCTCATGTGGGTGTTTTATTTTAGTAAAACACTCAAGCACACCTGCACTGTCACTTGTCTCACTTCACACTCTTTCTTAACTCTCTGATGACACCACTCTCCTGAGAAGTGTTTGAATGAGTGAAACTTGAAAAGGGCTACAGAGATTACTCTTAGTTAGCAAGCGAAGATCTGTTCAGCCAACATTTAATAAAAAAAAAAGAGGAATCATGCTCTAGTTATCAAGCCCTGCACACACTGACACAGTTTTCCCTCCGTTGTATAACAGACGCGCTCTCACGCAGGTAACAGGGGATTAGCATTATGTAGTGAATTATTAGGAAAACATTTTTAGCAATAAGTCTTCCCTCCCGTGTTTTTTTTTTCTAAATTCCCCCTTTTTTCTACCTTTCCTGATGGCTGGTGCTTGCAGGTCAGTTCAATATGTGACATTAGTATGTGTGTGTGCTTTAGCTTGGCGGTGCTACTGTGGGAGACATGGAGAGGGAACAGGACAACCTATTTGCGGCCCCCTCCTCCTCTCAACTCTCCATCTGAGTGAAAGAGGGAGGGGGGAGGATGGTAGCTCCGCTTTTCACAGAGGTGTCATCGCCACACTTGGTACTTCACAGACTGGTTTGCTTTAGACTGCGGTGTTAGACTGGTTCATGTATATTTATACATATATATTATATATACATATATATGGGACAGAGCAAGAGATACGAGTCATTGCACACACACACACACACACACATGTAGGGTGATTGCCATGAAAGTTGTCTTTTGAAAGTTTGGGTACGAATGTCATCTCCCCAGTGCTCCTGACTGCCTGCTGTGATTGCTGGATAAAAATCATAATGGAAGAGTAGGGCAAGGTGTGAAGGTCCCAAGATAATATGAAGGGTAGTATGTTCAATTTGAGCCAGGATCTTATCTCTTTTTTTTCCTTTGTGAGTTGGGGAAGAGTTGACAGTACAGGCAATTGGCAAAGATGGGTGTTTATGGTACAGAATAAAGAAGTGTTTCTCAGGGAGACATACTTGATACATCCCTTGATATTACAAAAGCTCTGTTCCACTGAAAGTCCTCTGTGCTGACTGTGGATGAACATGCATGCAGTTCAGCCCACCGAGAGTGAGAGACACAAGTGTGTCTGCAAAGAGGGTCCTCATGCTCTGCAATCTGACCTAGATTCTCTCCTCCCCCACTATCCCTTTCTCGTATTCTCACTGTGTCATGTAGGGCAGGGTACCTCTTAAACTCATATATGTATATATATATATACATATATATGTATGTATATATATTATTAATTATGGTGCTGTCCAAACCTGCACACACACACACACATACACTCATCAGGTGCATGTTGTATGGACCACACTGCTCAAAGAGTTCTTTCTCTCGTCCCTTGTTTTCTAAGCGAAACTGTCAGGGATTTCTACTCTGTCTCCGTTTTTTATAGAAGTGGTTTCTATTGCTATTCACTCCAGAATATCAGAGGATGTAAACTGCAAATATGGAAAAGGAGAAAATTGTATACTGTCATGTTGTACTAGTGGTGTGCGTTAGGAGGATGTTTGGTGTTCCAGCATGAAATCACAATCTGTTATCAGACCGAGTGACTATGAGAAGAGAAACTGTACAGTAACCAAATGAAGTTGTGATAGTTTCTTTTTCTAAGGAAAATAAAAAATGATTATTAACTGAAATGTGCTGCTCTGAAGTGATTTCTGGGTTTGAAACGCGCTGATCATGTCAATATAAGTTAAACTAGATACAGAGAGTAAAGCTACCGAATCAAGTACGCACAGCTGACAGATGCTGATCGAATGTTAGCTATGAACCCTACAGAGAATCTAGTATCTGATCATTCGTCATTGTAACCAGCGGTAACCAGTGTTGTTTTTGCCATCTGACACCTGGGGCCTGTGTTATGAAACCGTGTACCTCTCCAGATGGCCGCTTTGTCAGTCACTGATGAATCGCTATAAAGTGAGTTGAGTTTCAGGTGGAGGTTCGGTTACACATACAGTGAACATCGAGACACTGATGAGTCAGTGGCGAGTGATGTCACCTCAAGGCGGATACTGTGATACTGACTCGCCACTATGCAAGTCCATGAAAGCATTGAAAATAAAGACTAACCTCAACCGAGTGCAACCTGTGTAAAGAGTCTCAGTCATCCAGTTCATATTATATGATGTGCTAAACAAAAAGCTCCGACCTTAAGTCCGGTGATAGCGCATGAGATAAGAATGCTGTAATCTGCTTCTGGCTGGGATTATCTTGATAAAGGTGTCATAGCAACGTAAGCGCGGCTGCAGCCAATAGAACCGAGGAGCTAATGAGCAAGCAATGACGATACCTGGTAGCAAGTTCACAGCCAGAGTCAACACAGTTTTTATGAGGCTATCGGCTTACGTCAGAGGCGTTCTATGAACACCCACAAAACGTCAACAATTTATGTGAACATTAACTCATCCTAAATGTGCACAGAATTAGAAAGTGGAATACAATTATACAGGACTATTGATGACCAGATGTTTGTAGTTATGTTGATAAGTCCCGCGGCCACTAACACAAATCAAATGCTGGTTCAATCTGGGCTTGCATACCAGTTTACATTTACACAGGCGAGTGTGTTCCATCATTACATCATTGTGTACGTCTCCCCGCCCCCCATAACTCCTGGCTAAGTGGGGATTCTGTCGCTGTTGAAACATGAAGAACTGTCTCGAGATTGTGCGCGAGCTCTGACACCGACCATGTACAGCCACTGAGCTCAGGTGCTCATTGTTGATGCCCAAAAGCACTGGAAATCCATTGTAATGGTTCATAGGCGGGGTTGATGAGGTTCCCTGGAATTCTATTAATTAAGTCTTGTGTCCCTGCATGCCTAATTACTCTAGCATCTATCTCTGATAGGACTTAGCAGCTCCTTGTTAGTGCTATCTGTTCCCCTCCCAGTCTGCCCTTTGTCTAATCTGTATGGGTGAGAAAACTGATGCTCAAGGACCAAAACCAGAAGACAGGAGTGGGACAAGAACAAGTACCTCCAGCAGTAATGACAGTTGTCTGATCACATCCTGTTACACTGATGATTCATACGTGTTTACACTCGCTAGCCAGGGCCCCAGAGGAAGAAAATGTCAGGTATACAGGCAACACAGAGAGGAACCAGTCGAGCAACATTACCATTACAGGCAGAGGACGAGAGAGGTTGTTGATGAGTGCCTCTCTGTTGTTTCACCCAGGTGTTTAATGCCAGCCGATGTTAAAAGAAGGAAGGAAACTTCATCATGGTGAACTTGCGTGTCCTTATTTCTCATCAGTCAGAGAATGACTCATGTTTTCCATCAACAGAAGTTCACTGTGCCCTCATTAACGTGTTTACTCAAAGACATATGACCTCATGTCGTACAAACGACCGAGCAGACGACCCAAAGGAGACAAGATCGTCGTGTTTTATTAAGCTTCTCCGTATTGTTCTTATAATCTGTCTGTCTGTGGTAGATGTGCCATTCTGAGCAGATGCAGATGTGCTCTGCATCTGCTCAGGTCTTTGTTTGCCTTGTTTTTACAAATGAGTTTAAAATAGTTCTTTCTTTATCCTAGTTCTTAGTTAGTAACTGAGTTATAATCCTAATTGTGAATCAATGACTTCCTCTGTCACAACAACAAGTTGTTTTTGATTCCGTGCCTCGCTTAACTTGGAAGGAGATTAGATCAATCCCATTAGACACAAACCCAGTAACCTCCTGACTAAATGTTCTAAAGCTCCTCTGTCCCTTCATCGCCTTGACATACTGACTTATTCTCTCCTCTCGCTCTCCTCACCCTCTCTCCCTCTCTCCCTCTCTCTCTCCTCATCTTCTCTCCCTCTCTCCCTCTCTCTCTCTCTCTCTCCTCATCTTCTCTCCCTCTCCTCTCCTCTCCTGAAGGCTTCTTATTTATGCTGTAAACCGAAACTCATTTGATGTGGAGGTTTAAGGAGATTAATCTGAATGATTTTTATGAGTCAAGCGTGTCTGTTAGAT
>CAAKHC010007600.1:17912-37691 GCA_901007825.1 Macroramphosus scolopax | reverse complement strand
CCCCCCCCCCCCCCCCCCCCCCCCCACAATGACAGGGAGACACACATGCCCCTGCCACCAGAGCAGAACACAACCTGCTCTTTCTGACTCTTGTGCACAAAGTCAGACGCTCACATCTGAGCAAACACTAGTCGCATACTCAGATGCACAGCTGAGCACATGTCTATACAGGCTTGACAGATGCAGATCATTGGGAGAGGTGGGGTTGAGCTCCAGGAACATTTGCCCACCCAACCCACCAATCTTCATTCCACACAGAGTGCAGCTTAGAGGAGCTGTGCACATGTGCATCCTCTTTATCGACGTGTTAAATTCATTCTCGCTGGTTACAGTTACTGTACTTGCTGCCGACATATGCAGCCGACACATTTAGGTTTTCTTTGTCTTGTTTAGATGCCCCGGCAGGGTCACGGTTAGGACTAGAATAGTGGATGACTCATCCGCTGTCTACAGAGATGAATTCGACTCCGTTTCTCTGTTTGTGAGTTTATGTGCGTGTCTGAGTTCCCATGTGTTTTTACAGTTTTGTCTTTCCAGTCTTCTTATAGCCCCGAGCCTTCAGGTCTGCACAGCAACTCTGTGAAGAAGCTCCGGGGTTACATCAAAACAATCCTTTCTGCTCAATCTGTAACCCACCCACTCAAAGCTCTACAGGTTATTTTCCACATTCTGTCCTTCCGCGACTGTGTAAAATGAAGAGGCGGCTTGTTTTTATCAAGACCGAGACGAGCATCATTGTATTTTTTGATCTCATCTGGTGTTTTATGTTGTACTATACTGTTCAGAAACGTTGTTAAAGTTGCATTTTGTTTCAGATATACAGAAGCAGCTGAATGGTCACATGTTACAGAAAATGCATCTCTGTCTTCATACTGTCTAATTCTTGTTTACTCCTATCCACTATAAGTAAGGCAGGAATGATGAAAAGCCTGATCTCTCTCGTACTGAATGTACAGTACATCTGTATTGTGCTTCTGTGAGTCAATGTTACTGATGTAGTGAGCTGAGTGAACCTCTGGTGGAGAGGAGGAAGCAATAGAGGAAGAAAATGTCCTTGTATGTGCACCATAATAACAGGACGCCATAAACATCCCTCGCTCAACGGTGCCAAACAACTGACCTCAGAGGACTTCATATAACATACTCCTCTGTATCATAGCACCCCTTTCTTTTTCTGCACGATGTGATCATTTGACCCGGAGACTGTCGGCCTATTGACGAACAAAGTAAAGCTTCGCAGCAACTTGTCTCCTCTCGTCTTGTAAGGCAACGACAGTGTGGACGCTGTTATCACAAGCATTTTGTTGCCATGTGATATTCATGGTTGGTTTCAGGTTTCCCGGAGAAGACAGGGCAACCTTTAGCTTGGACCTTTCGGAGTTTTGGAGACAGTCATCTGCCGGTGTAAACCTTAGCCCTAAACCCATCTCAGTTTGTCTCTCCCTCTCGGTCTCAAGTCATAACTGACATTCAGGCTGCGTCACATTTACAGACCTGGTTTCAGCGAGCAAAATGGAAAGAGCAAAAAGATCACGCCGACGTTTGGACCTCGCATTTCCCTCAGGGGTGCAGCAAGAGATTTTTGGATCCACGGAAACACATATCGGACCCCATCACCGGTTTAATATTACGCTCTGATATTTAAATTCAGTAATGTTTGAGATCTTTGTCAGGCGTTGTCAAACTGGAAATACACTTGGAGAGGACAGACCGACAGCCCACCGCTGTATCATATGCAGCTCTTCAAGTGAAACCATCACATGTCTGAATGCATTTGCAAAGGTGTTGAAATATGCCCACACTTTTTCATAAGGGTCCATGTGATGTTTCCTGAGCTTTGATGTTATACAGTTAACAGGCGTCTTTGTTGATTGAAATGTTAAAAAATGCAATTATTTCAATGATCTTCCACATAATTTGATGGTTTCTTTCTTGGCCCTTTCTTTACCCAATACGTTTGGGGAAAATCAGCATTTGCTTTGCAGTAATTCTGCAAGCAGACAGACAAACAAACACACCAAACATACCTCTTCTGCAGAAGGCAATTACCATCATTGAGCAGACCAATCAATATACAGACACAAACACATTCATCACAGGAGAACTAAGTAGTCGCATTAATGGCTGTGAGCTATTAGTAGATCTATTGGAGTGTGTGTGTGTATGTGGCGAGGGCTGGTGGGGGTGGGGGGGTGCATCTTAAGCCCTATTTTTCCCCGTCAGGTACGGGCCCATAGAATTGTCCGAGGTTTAACCCCTTCATAGCACCCCTGTGTACAAGACACAAGCTGCACTAGATACTGCGTCTATATTTGCTATCAGCTTATGTTCCTAGTAAACACAGACTCATCAGTTTCTGTCACATGCCCGGTCTTGTGTGTGCTTTGACTGCAACTGCTTTTCAAGTATGAAATTCAATGTATGTTATGTCAGCAAGAGCAAAGAATTCTGTGAAATTGAGATTTTGTGCTACTGGTGGTCAACAACAAAAACAACAACAACAACAATTTAATTCGCTGTAGTCAGGCCATCTGTACTCGATGATCACAGTAAATCTACTTTGAAGATGAGACGCTTCATTGCTTTGTAACAGTCATGTTCATCAGATATCTGTATACTGTATACTGTATTTGTGTATTGTGCGGGGGGGTTGGCAGCCCTACTGGCCTCATTCTCTCTAATGCCCTCTTTCTCTCACCCCTCTCTTCTGTGTAGCAGCTGCTGGCTGAATTGTTGTCCTAAGAGCTTTTTTCCATGGCAGACTGTGGAGAGACAGTTTCCGTCTGCTTCTGACAGGAAACACTCTGACCTACTGAGGGGAGGTGGAGGACAGGAGAGCCAAAACCATGATCACACTTTGCCTTGTGGATTTTTCCTCTGTCTCACACTGTCTTACAGGAGTGCGCCCCAACACATACATGGAGGAAGTGTGTGAACGCAGCCCATCACCCAGGCATCAATAATTCAGTGATACTGCACTGTGTTAATGTGTATGTTTCGCTGGTGGCTGAACTCTGCGCTATATCAGGGCCTGATTAATGGTGCTGAGAGGCAAACTAGCTACTTTGTAAAACATCACAGAACTGCATTTGGAAATAATGACAAATGCATTTAAGGGGAAATGGATTTATTTTCCTGTCTATTTGTTTGTACCTTAAGGCTTCCCTGGGCGCTTGTACACGTGTTTTTGAAGGATGAAATGTGCTGATGGTGTTCGCATGGTGCACGCCGTAAAAACATAATTAGACACATACTAGAGCTCAAACCTCCGCCAAGGTCCATATAAATGGATCAGCCCCAAATTGTATTGGTCCATACACCCCTCCAACAAGTTCTTGTAGTTTTCGCGTAATGAGAAGCCTCAGAAGTTGCCCCTCCGTGAAGTCACCCCACTGTCAAGCTCCATTCCTCATCATCACATCCAGAGAGTCTTTGCTCCGGAGGAAGTCTGCTTCTTAGAGGAAGCACCTACAGTAATTCATCTGGTCTACTTCCTACCTACTTGGGGTCTAAGTGCCAAAGCAAATTTTTCTGTTCTCAATAAAATTCCATGTTTCTTCAAACTCTCTACTTTTCCTCTCATTAGTCTCTCCGGATTGAAATTCACTGGTTGCCTCTTTGGCTCACGCTCCACCTCTCCAGCAAGTTCATGCAAATGAACCTGTGTTTGTGTAATCCTGCTGAGAGACGGGAAAACAAAGGTCAGTGAAAACATTACCTCCTTTGTGAAGATTAACACAACACTGTGTGGTCTGCTGGATGTAACTCTCCCAGTCTACCCTATGCTCGTCTCTCCATTCTCTCTGAGTGCATTAATTCCCAAGTTCAAGAGTTCAGGGCTTAATGTTACTAATCCTGTCAGTTGGTGAAATGTACACTGGAGAAGTGAGGCAGACGTTGCATTATTATTTACACACTGTACAGGCAGTTTACACTGAGGATCCATATTGACATTTATTTGTGTCCCATATGTGAAAGTGGCATCGGTTCGTGTCTTGAAGACAAGCAGGTGTTTGTGTGCACTTGGAATCCACATGGGCACACTGTATTTATATACGTCAAGCGTATGACAGCTAGTGGGCATAATGTGTGATGGGACATGACATTGACTGAGGGGAATATATGTTTGAGGAGGGGCTCCAGGGATGGAAACCCACACCGGAGGGGCATGCTGATCTGTGGGTCATACAACCGTACAAGGGCAGAGTCGAGGCGGAGGACCATCATACCGGCCCTGCACATGCACACACATCTAAGTGGGTGTGTGCTCGTGTGGTGAAGGAGGAGTGACAGGGTGGTAGTACCAGCTGAGCAGCTTAAAAATAGTGCAGAGAAGAGGATCGCAACTGCACGGGACTGTAGGAACACATGACCGCCGGTCCAGTTGTAATGCATAGCGGATTTCACTCAGCTTTCTGATGACTGACGAGCCCAGACTGGATGATGATTAGATCAAGTTGTCTCACAGCGTGTCATCAGCGCTGCCTGTCTTAATGAAAGGAGATAGGAAGAGGCCAAGTGAGTGAGCTGTTTGTGGGTTAAGTGGAATGTTGCAGGTTTTACAGGTAGGGCTGTGTTACAGGTGTAACAGAGCCAATAAACCAAGGACTATGGAGTCTAGGTGAAGCTAGCTAAGTAGACATGCAGGGCAGTGGGGCAGTAGGTTGAGTGCAGGAGGGGAAACGTGATGGGGATCAGCCTTTCAGGAATTAGGAGCACTAGACTGACCTCTACAGAAGCAGAGAACAGAGGGAAGGGATGAAGAACCAAGGGATGAGAAGGCATGGACAGTTTTGGATTAAGACAGGGAGCCAGCGGACACCTGCGCACATGCATCCATACACATGCAACTGAATACATGTACGTGTGCGCAAATACAACATGAGCAAACATACACTATGAGAGTGATTTAAATTGGAGGATAATCTCATTCACAAAGTGGCTCTTTCACCTCGCATAATCTCAGTTTGGATTAAGATGGATTATTGGATTACAAGGCCTCCCCAGCGAGAGGCAGACGAAACAGACAAAAAAAACGGATAGCTGGAACCTACACTTGAAAAACAAAGAAGCGTGTATTAATACATTTAAATACTGTCACTGATATACAGTCACTTGCCTAGATTGACAAAACATTAAGGACGGCCCTCAATCAACACAAATCACCACACCCTCTCCAACAGATCCAGTAACGGTTATAATCCTCATTGAGAGATGATTGATTGCAGGGCTGTTGTATTATACTGTATTCCTTTTATCTAGGTTCATCTAATAAATTGATTAGTAGGTGAACATGTCTGTTTATAGTTCGGGATTATCTCTAGTGAGTGAGTGTGGCGTGTCATTGCCTCTCTTTCCTTTGGCTTTTATGGTCATAAAGGATTGTTTGGCATTGAGAGATCAGGCTATTTTCTACATTTTACTTTGTAACTATAATGATATATGTCCCAGAAATTATGGGGGAATGTTGGGCCTTGGCGCAGGAATGCGCTCGAAGAATGCTCTTGTGTTTTTAATGTGTTTCTCTCGGGACCTTTTGGAAGTCTTGAAGGAAACACAGGACATTAAAGAGAGGCGCGGAGCCACGATAGGCTGGACAAGTTGGGAAGAGGTTGTTGTCATTGGGTAACTATTGATGTTGGAACAATGTGTCCAACAAACATGAGCAGCTGAACTGAACCCTTAAGCATACATTGTGAAATGTCAAGGTTAAACAAAGCCCCAAAAATATATGTACAGAGGCGTCTGCAGTAGATATGAATGTTATATCACAGTGTAACCTCACCACCCAATCATATTCTAGGCCATCATAGAGGTCCTCTGACTGAGCTTCTGTGTTTGCATCTGTTCAAACAGACGCATTTGTTACACTCATGTCACAGGCACTGTGATATGAGTGTAACAAATGCGTCAGTGTGTGTCTTTGTGTCTTCTCTACAAGACTAGGTCAGTAGTGGTGTAGTCATAGGGAGAAAAAACACGATTGTTGTGTCTGTTAGGGAGCCGGTCTTGTGCCAAGGCACCAATAATCGCAGAGACTCCCTCTATGCTGGAGAAGTGGAGCATCCTGCCACGCCAATGTCACCTGGTCAGCAGAATCGGACCTGTGTATATGTGTGCAAATGTGACAAAGAAACAAGGGAGAGCGCTACAAGCATCGAATGAAAAACAGAAGTTTGATGCGTGTGGCTGCTTGTTAGTTGAATGGAAAATAAATTAGGGCATTCTTTACAGCTGAGTACGGCAGAAGACGAGCTGGCAGAAGAAGTAGGCTAAATAATTGTCTATTCTGAAACGCCCTCCTGTTTATTGGGAGGCTGGAGCGGCAAAGGAATGTCCATGTGTCTAAAACGTGACAGTATTGTTCACACATCAGCTGACCAGTTGTCCCATTAACCTCAAAAGAAACATAGGACAAAATCGGGAGGGAAATAAAGAGGCATAAAACGTTTACATTAGTGGGTTGTGCTCCATGTTTGTAGTCCTTTAATGCAATTTTTTGTTTAGCTTCCATATTCCTCTTAATTTTTCTCTTTCGGTGACCTGAAACTTTCTGCTCAGCCTCACAGGCGCCAGGTCAGCTTGAAAAGGCCAGCACGCGCATACACTGAGGGCCCTCATGCCTCTGCAGGGACCTATGTGGTTAAGTCTCAGTTGAAAGGGGGATTCCATTGGTGGTCACATGTTCCCTGCGGGGCAATAGAGAAGGCCGGTCATTTCATGGATGACAAGCCATACATGGTTTCCTTTGTGTGGATGCATGTGCAGATTTCAATGGCACCGTGCCGTTCCTCTGTTGAAGGCCGTTGTATGTTTGGTTTCACATGTGAAGGTACTTATGTGTGTGTAAGAGAGGACAGAAATGAATGTTCATTGTAAATCCATAAGGCTTTTAAGGTGGAATGCACTACCAGGCAAGTGCTCAATGAAAATGATGTGAATGAACCACTACTGATATCCACTAAAATAAATATGAGCTTTATTAATAAATGATATTCAATAGGAAGCATGCATACACACTCAAACCACAATCATCTCCTGCAGCCGGTGGTACACTTCCACCTCTAGAGGCCTGTTCTGCAGGGCTGAGATTGGAAGTGTTTTGCCCACTCATCCATCACAAGACTGCATTGCCTAAGCACTGATAATGTCTGTGACTTGTCATGGGGGTTGTTATATCCTTGTGTATGAGTGTAAAAAAGGTCAATGGAGGGAGTGAGAGAAAAGAAGGGAGGAAAGAGGAAGAGTCAGCTGCTGTCCTTTAGAGCCACTGTGTTTGAGTAACAATACGTCGTCTCCAATGAAACAGGAACAGGGAAACCATGTGTCCTCTGCTTAGAGTTTTATCATGCTTAGCTGAGAGGATCGATGCCAGGAGCAAATCACGACACACAGAAACCAACACCAAAACAAGCAGACTGACCGACCTCTAGTTCTACTTTCTGCGGAGGTTTGTTGCGATAGGCTGTGTGTAAACAAAGGCATTTCAGAGGCTGAAGGATGAAGACGAAGCAGGGCAACATGAGATCATATGTAAATATGGGTTCTCGGTGCTCTACATAGCAATTAGAGAGAGGCGGAGAGACAAAGAGAAAGAGCAACGCAAAGTAAGAGATCATACGATGGGATCATAAGGGTATGTGTGTCCATGAGTGTGCGTCAACCGGATGGGTGAGCAGGTTCAGCAGGTCCTGTTGGGCGGGAGGCTTGCAAGTGTTCAGGTGCTAGAATCCTACATCGGAGCCAATGCTGACCATGGGTCTATATCAAGAGCCGGCTAGAGTTTCAGCCCCAAGCGACCATGGAGGATTATTCTGAGAAAGACGGGTTCTAGCCAGCCTGAAATAACTGAACCAAAATGGCTCTGACTTTAGCACACTAATGAAGATCAGCGGGTGGAGAGGAAAGATGGAGGGAGATCCACCTCCTGCCCCCTGAGATTTCTTTCCCGTCAGGAAGTCTAAAGAAGTGCTGTGAAACAGGAGAGAGTGTCGGGGGAGCGTTCTGGGAAGGAGAGGAGAAAAAGAAAATGTCAGCATGCCAAATTCTCCAGCTCTCTGCACAGGCCATGCATTCCTGATCCTTGTGCACCAGAATAAACATTGGGACACTGGTGGATAACCCATCGGTTACGAACAGGAATGTTTCATGTTGAGTTGGTGTGAAATGAGCATTCTGGTTTCTCAGAATAAAAGGTTGCAGCCGTGACACTTTACCCAGGGAGAACACACTAATGAACAGGTCTTCCTGGGTGTCTGGGGAGCAGCTATGAGTACGACTGGAGCTTTACAAACCGTAACTCTGTAGCTTGTGTTAAGTCAGCAGCACAAAGCTGTGAAAGCTCAGCCAACAGTTTCCAATTTCAGACCCCTCTCACAAATAGTTGCGTATATTGTCGTCCATGTTCATGTTATGTCTCCATATGCACACTTGTTTCAAAAGGTGTGTTCGTGTACGGCATCCATGTGGTGTGTTATTCTTCCATAACAGAGGATGACAACGGTGAAACTGCATGTTTTCATTGTGCTTTGATGTCTGCAGCTTCATGTCTGCTTACGAGCAGGGTTATGAAGGTATTACATTTGTCATTGTTGGGCTCTTCACTCTTCTGCACACATTGAGTATTGATATATATACAGTACATATGCATTAATTTAATGGAAAGAGCATTAAAATGTTTGGGAGTTTATATCAGCACATTTCAACTCTGATGTTAAACTATGTGCTGAACATTAGTATCATTTAGTATTGCATGAAAAGAAAGTTGTTACGGACCAAAGGATGTCAGAGAGGTCTTACAAGAATGCGTTTCAGATGTGTTATGTTATTCAAGGAGCCCTCCGCTGACTTTACACTTCTGATGATCTGTTTACTCCACACAGAGGGTACTCAGCAGTTGTATTATGTGTAAATAGAAATTGTCCAAAATGCAGAAAAGATTATTTTCAGGGGACATGATTTCTGAAGTGAGGGGGACAGGTTGTCCTCCCCTACTCAGTTCTCACAAAACTTCCTATAAATCAACTGCTTTCGCCAAAGTGTAGCACCCAGACATGTTACTGTGTCTCCTCTGAGCAGCAACAACAACAACAGATGAAGACTAAAGAACGGGTCATCCAGGCTTGGAACTCTGAGAAAAACAAGTCAAGTGTTTCTTAAACAACCATTTCAGAACAGGGCCTGATTCTGCTTTGCACTCTCCCTATTTTACTATTAGTCAAATCTTCATTTGAACTTCCTGTAATGGGCATGTGGTGTATACGTTTTAACTAAAGACCAGCAGCACCAGGATCTAATAACAAATGAGCTGATTGCAAATATACAAGGAATATTCCAACAACAGTATCTTTCTCCAAAGTCACCTAATGCGATTTCAAAAACATTTTCAGGGCAGCTACAGTGTTGAGCTATAAGATCATTCAAAATATGCATTTAGTTTATAATTTAGACTAGTGTGCCACCCAGTGGTTTATAGAGGTGCTGCACTTCAGTGCCAGTTAAATACAGCAGCCATCAAGTCAATCAGAGTCAATGGCATAGAATAAGAGTGGGTACATACAGATAGTTAACAAATGTTCAAGACTGTTTTAAAACCATATTCAGGTGGCTATACAAACACCAAAACAGATTTTGCTTGCTGAAATCTGTCCACCTGTTCGTTTTGGTCTTATTTTTGGTCAAAAAAGCGTAAAACTCCACAGTCCACCCATTCTTGTGCAAGAATGCATTCAGAACTTGACCTACTAATGGAGATAGTGACTGATTACGGAATGCTAAGAGGGTATTTGATTTTTCTATCAGTTGATGTCTATTACTGATGGCAATTAATGTCTCTAATAATTACTATGTGCTATGGGGACAAGGTCTTCTCTACAACTATCCGATTTTGGAACTCTCTTCACCCATCATGATTCTTTCATATTATTCATATTTTCAGTGGTCTGAGTGAGTAAAAAGCCAAGAAATACACTCAAACAGACAGGGAAGACCTCCACCAAATCTAATGTATAAAAATGTTCTGTATCTGTTTTATGAATTGTTAACTAGATCCGTCCAAAAATTTAACAGGTTCTCTGCTGCACCCTTCCAATAAGTTCAAGGAAAATTGGTTAGGTAGTTTTTGCATAATCCAGGTTCCTGCTAACACACGCGCACACACATACTTGCCAAATTTCTTTGTGGAAATGTGTGGGTCTTCACAACATTTTGGTTGTTTATATTCTTCTCACAAGGATACCCAGTGATGTCCAGGTGAAAGGTTTTTGCATCTTAAATGAAATGATAAAAACAAAACAAAACAAATGTATATTCTAACATATAAAGTACACAATTTACAATAAGTGATTAAAAGATATTTTCAAACATAACCACAAAAAAGTACTTACTGCAAATGGATACAAGTTATATCATTATATATTAACTACAATAGTTACGAGTCATGTTTAAATTGTCGCCTGCTACTTACTACAGATAACGTTTATATGCATAATTCCATATTAGAAGTTGTTGTAACAGAAAATCACGCTGAAAATGACGTCCCTAACTTTCCAACCTTTAGGTGGACCCTGGGACTCTGGTTAGAGATTATTGGGTCGATTTTGGACTCTCACGCTTTTACGATCAAAACAGAAGTGACTTTTGTGAGAAAGGCGGATGTTTTTTTTTTAGGAATTAAATGGTAAACATTCCTACAGGTAATCTAAACAAACACATACTAAGACTGAAAAAAATACTTTATCGAACGATCGAAGTAGGCAGGTCATGATGACTGTGTGTGGCGATCATCCAGTCTTCTTCATGATCTGTTACGTAAATCCAGTCCTACTTCTCCTTTAAGAAAAAAAACGACTATGACGTCAGTGAAGCCTGCTCTGGCTGGCTGCTGGTGGGTGTCTGTCCGACCGAAAGTGAAGTGTGTTTGGCGTGCTACAGCTATCGGACTTTCACCTCTTTTGACCGTCTTTCGTTGAGTGTTTTATTGTTGTTTTTACTTCCGTCGCGAGGCTCTATGTTAACAATTTAAAAAATCACATCGGTCGCCTGTTTATGGGGTGTTTTAGAAAAGTTCCTGAAGTGCTCTACGAGGAACCGGTGGACGGCAGACACCACCGGAGATGGATAAGCTAACCGATAGCTGAGTTGTTAGCCGAAAGTCACAGGTCAAGAATAGGATCGAGCTGGCATGCTAACAGCTAGCTAGCTTAGCATTTTGTCGGATATCCAAAAGACTTTGTTAAACTGTAACGTCACAACTAGGCTCTTGCCATTTATTTCTCGGGCCTGGTTGCGACACCGTGAGCAGTGTGTCAAAGGGAAACTAATCCAGGAAGAGGACGCGTTTTTCTATCGTTGTTGTACGAAAAAAGGGCTAAGGAGCAACTTACTGTTAAGAGCTGGCTGTTCATCGCTCAGCTTAGACCAACAACATGCCTAGACCACCCCTGCAGATCAAGAAGAACGCCATTACAGAAGAATACAAGGTGACCAGCCTGGTGCTGGGACTGGGCATCAATGGCAAGGTGCTTGAAATCTACCAAAAGAAGACTTCTGACAAGTATGCGCTGAAGGTAGGTTATATTTGGCAAATGAACAGAATGTAACGTAAGCGCAAACTGAGTGTCGTGAAAAAATGGTTCCCCTTTTCTGTCATGAAGAAACTGCACAGGATTTTTGTGGATCTCCTCTAGTTTTTTGTCTCTTGACTTGTCACCATTCGTAAGAAGGGAAATCCAAATTATTTCAAGGCTACACACATTTCCTACGAAAAACACATCGTACAGGAATGGCAGATTTCTCTTATCTTCAGATGACAAATGTTACAACAGCTATCCGCATACATGTGACCAAAACATGGCTCAGCAAAGCCTTGCTTTTCAAATTTAGGTTAAGTAATAGTTTTCCTCTTCATTACAGATGAGATAGTGTGAAGTTTATTCAATTGTTGATTGTGCAAAATCGCCCCCAAGTGAATCATAGTGTAACATCCTGTGTAGCAGTTCAAACAGATATTCAACCTCAATAAACTGGTCAAAGCTTTCCTCATACGCACACACGCTTCTACTGAATCCTGTTTGGTGTCATGCTGTGTTGTATGTTGTTGAGCAATGTGCTTGTGTCATGTCAAGCAACATTTGAAAACTAAATATATATTAGATACTTTGCCGGTAGAAATTTGTAGTGGCAAAGATGTTTTCATCATGTGTAAAATCTTGAAATATTTCAGATAAACATGATTGCTTGATTAAAATATTGAAAATATTTGCGATGTGAATGGTTACTATGAATTACTAAATATTTTGGCCATAGTTCGTGAATCGTTGAAGTTGAGCTTCCTGAAATTTAGAAAGACATGGTAGTGATTGCAGGGAAGGAAACACACCTGTCAATGATTGGTTGAGAAAAGAGGAATTGGAAATGTTTGCCAGTTTCACTGGTGGATCTTTCTCTCATTTAGGGTGGTGGACTTCTGAAATGTCCTTATGTACTGTAGAACAAATTATACCAGACATTACTTAAATGGTTGGCTTAAATCATGTCGTCCCAGTGACACCCAGCTTCCATACATCATAAGCCGTGCAGAATTTAGTATTCAAACTGTCAGCATATCTGATTAAAAGTTAATGCTGAGTAACAGAGGAAGAGCTAGGCCTTGTTTCAGTCATGAGATGTTAAGAGAAAGGAAGGAATAGGCGGGAGGAGGCAGAAAGGAAGGAAGAGGTTCTTCGGTGGCACCCTTCACTTTATTTTTTTAACCCTTCTAACTCTACCCTCATGAGTGCCATCTCCAGAAAGGCTTGCTGGCGGTATTTTCACTGATAACGCACTTGAACAAGAGCTAGCTAGCGAGTTTGTACAATATCTTAGCCATTGTAAAGTGAAAATTTTTTATGACGATAATATAATATGTAAGTTTTAATTATTTTAGTTTATTACATATATATTAGTGGTGCTTCATAGGTCAAAAAAATGCAAAGAATTTCTTAAGATATGCTTCATGTAATTCAGAAAGTGTCTTGCATAGTTTGTCCAACAGCGTACAAGTCTAGTACTATGTTAATAGTGGATAAACATTTATCTTGCAATTCTAAGCTTATTAGACATAATATATTTTTCTGCATTGATATTTTTATTATTTGTATTTGGGGCAGTAGCCGCCCACCGAAACCTCCATGCCCTATGTTGTTTCCTTTTCTGTTTAGGAGAAAGTACTTCAAAGGATGTGGATTGTGGTTGTTGGACCAAAAATACTGATGCTGATGAGGCACATGATCATACTGAAACATCACTTGTTTAGAACATTTTTGAATAAAGTGAATTTCTGCCAAATCGCTTTGTAAGCATTTAGTTTACTTACTTTAGTTTACTGCTTTCAAGATCAGTTCCTTTTTAATAACGAAGCAAATTGACGAGATTGTGCTGGATGGTGTTAACAGTAAAAGAAAGAGATTGTTATAGTACTTGTTCAAAATGGTACATGCACTGTTGCTGTTGTGAATATTAGTGAACATATTTTTATTACGTACATTAATTTGACATATTTGGTGTTGTACTAGCATGTTCTGTCTTTTCAGAAGTTTTCACTGAAAAGTGTTTCATAATGTGTCTACAGATTAGTTGACAAATGTTAATTAAAAATGGTAAATGGACTGCAATTATATAGCACACTTCTACCTCAACTGTACTCAAAGCGCATGAACAATGAGACACGGGTGGTGTGGAGCTGCCATGCAAGGCAGTGACGTACCCATCAGGAATACATTTTCATTTATTTTCATGGTGATCACCTATTTAATTGATTGACCGTTTCTTTTAGCATTTGTGTCTTTACCTTTTAAAATGGTGGATGCACATTGGGGATTGATTTTACTTTAGTGTTGAAGCACAGCAGCTGAAAAAATACATTTATACAGTGACGCCACAATTTCATTGGCTCCTGACGTAGAGGGGGATTCACTTATTGAATCACATAGTGTCATAAGTGGGGAGTTAGTGCGGCCAGTTAAAAGGAAAAGATAGACTGTGGAAAATCCTAAATGTCATCTATTCTATTCTTTCGCAACACTGACGTGTTATCTCAATCTGTCTTGTCTCTCAAAACTCTCCAGTAAAAGACTCGTAGTATAATAGATCATCTTTTCTTTGTTCGTTTGTGTCCCTTACATAACAATTTCTGTGTGCTGCACAGATGCAGTCTGTATTTGTTGTTTGAATTTCACTCTCTTACTTCCTCACTCTTGTCACCAATTCAACTTTTATGAATTTGTGTTTTGCACTGGTGTCTAGTGTGACATATCTACCAGCAAGCTAGCTTTCTGTCCTCAACACCTAGTCTTTGCGCAATTAAGGACGGAGTGTTAATTATGATACAATTATTTGTAACTTTTAAAGCTGTAATTCAAGTGAACATGAATATTCATGCCATTGTCATTGCCACAATTTTGAAAACAGGAATATTTTCTTTCTTTATTCATACTAAACAGCCTGTAATGTTCACTAGCTAGCAACAATTGTATGGGCCGTTTGCATATGTTGAGAGTGGTTGTGTGTCTTCATGTGTCAGCTCCTGATCTGACAACTCACCCGGATCCTCAGGTCTTAATTCCTGTAAAGCCTCCTTCCTTCTTCCTCGTGTATCATGTCAGATAATTTTAAGAGAAGTAGGAATATCTACAACTTGCGTGGACTTATTTGTGCTGGCCAGGGCAAGTTTGGGTCTATTCTCGTCAACATCTTAGTTTTGAAACATATGCATTCACATCTCCTCTAATATTTACTTCACTTATAGTTTTAAAACTTAAAAAATGTATTATGTTAAAACAGGAGCACATACACACATGATATACAAGTTCACACTCAGACAGATATCTGGTGTTATGAGGCCTGGCAGATGTCTTTAATCAGATAATGTCCTTGACATACAAACATGTTTGCTACTTCTCACAACCTTACAGAGACACCTCTTCTGCCAGATTGTTGTGCAACCCTTTGACCCCTTGAGCAGCTTTTGTGACTGAGTCAAGCTTAACCCGTCAGTCAGCCCCCTTTAATCTCTCTCCTCCACAGAGTTTGATGGCCCTATCACCCTCCGTATGATTGTTTGTTTTTGACCATTTTCTGGTTTCACCCTATCATTCCTTGCCTGTTCTTTGGCTCACAAGTGGCAGGTGGATACTGGGTGTTCCTTCAGCTTACCCCCCTCCCACCTCCCACTGTCCTGCCTGGGGCTCATGAGCTTTTGTTTGCTATAGGAAGTGCATTGTGTGCCCATCTGCCCCTCTTCTCTCCCTCCTTCTCCACAAGTTTCACTGTTTAGCCTCAAAGGGCCAACAGCAGATGGGGGGCTACACAGTTATGCAAGAACCAACTGAGAGGTGAGGGGGGGAGTGTCATTAAGACACTGCCACTTGTTTGCCTGTCCGGTACAAGTGGACAAGTATAAGAGAAATATTCTTGCCACATCAGACAAGTTAAATCAATTGTATAATAAACTCGTCGAATTAGCCAAGATGTGGGTGAAATTTGTGAAAACGTCCCTATTGTGCTTAGCCGCGTCTCTCCAGAGGTTCTACCTGCTGGCAATGAATCTCAGCAGCTGAGGAAGACTGATATTGACGGATGTCCGTCTTCATTCTTTCTAAAAGCCATATTTTGATTATAGGAGTACTATGTTTTCCTGACCTTTTGGATTTGTTATATTTATTGATATCTATATTCAATTCATTCATGTGTTTTGTAAATCTCAATCATTGAGGAAGTGGGCTTTTGTGCACCAGCTTCATAATCAGTTTTATTATCTTAATCATAAGTATTAAACATCTGAAGTATGATCAGTGATTTATCGATAGAATGAAAAGTTTGATAACAGGGAAGTAATGGCTCGAATGTTAATAAGAATCATACAATTGATTTACTCAAACATTTTTTTTAATTTAGTTTATAAGTGTAACTCTGAATGCACTGGTACATTTAACTGTCCAAACGACAGGTGTTTCCAACAGTTAATATTGATCCCTTATGTGTTACCAAGAATGTGTGAAGTCTTTGTTTGTGGGGGGACATTTGCTATATTTAGATCGACTCTTGCTATTTTCAGTGCATGGCTTCCTCATGCAGCACACACTTTATACATAGAGATTTAAGAAACAAAGAGAAAGCCACTTATATGGTAAACGGGGTGCATTTTTATAGAGCGCCTTTCTACCGCGCCTTCTCCCTCAAAACACCACTCGCACACAAATTCACACACTGATGGCACAGGGTATCATGCCAACCGGCTCATTGGGAGCCATTAGGGTACCATTGTCTTGCTCAAGGACACTTCAGTGTAGTCTCTGGAGAAACCAGGGATCGAACAAGTAGCCCTCCAATTACTAAACGGCCACTCTACCTCCTAAGCAACCCTAAGCTGCTCCAACTGCCCCTGAGATCAACTGCACTATGCAACTGTAGATAGTGAGCCAAAACAAAGAATTTGCAGGATGTACAGCTGAACCATGAGACAAGCTTCATAAAACACTTACACTTTCACTTTCAAACACTCCCTCCCCACACCATTGAATGTCCAGGGAATAGACATGAGTCCTGCCTGGTGTCAGCCTGTTGCTTCAGAGCTTCCGCGGTGCCTCACGGAGAGACACCGCAGGTCTTTTCTCCCTGCAGCAGTCAGACTCTATAATCATCACTGTTCCAAGTAAACACACAAGGACTCACTGTGCAATATCTGACTTATCCACGGACATGTTAAATCACTGCTCTTATCTGTACCGCAATTCTGTGTGTGCTGTACCAGGTGCAAAAACTGCAATACTATAGCTTCTATGTAGCTTATTTGTCATATAAGTTGGACATATCACTTACCCATTAGTTCTTATTTCTTTAATCTAGACGTGTACTTATTCAGTTGTTATATTTTTATAAATGCTCTTTACTGTGTGCACTATCCTCTTTGCTGCTGTAATGCTGTAAATTTCCCTGTCGTGGGACGAATACAGGTTTTCTAATCTAAAAGTGAGGGAAGCTGCAGAGTTTTGGGATATTTCTCTCAAGATTCATCACTTTGAGCAAGACCTTTGACCTTATACGTTGCCATTAGAACTAAACGTCTTTAGTCCGGTTCCACCATGGAATATCTGTTGTCTCACTGTGCCATCAAACTGTGCATAAGTAAATGTACTGACTGTCCTGTGTGTAGCCAGACAGCAGACTGGATATTCTCATCGCCCACGGTTGTGTTGTATCGTGGGCAAGGCTGGAATGCAATACACAGCGAGATGGAAGGACGATGGCTCATTGTCAAAGCTAAAGGCTGAATTCCTTTCATTGACATCCAATGATTTTTTGTAGGGTTTTATTTCTGGCATTGTGTTTAATATAATACAATCAAATCGTGAGCAAACTTATATTTGTGCAGGTTAGTCAGCGAGTTTCCTGTGACTGTCTACAAAGCATTTGCTGCATTATTTACAGCTGGCAAGGTTATAATACATCACCCTTTCCAGAATGAGTAATTCTGCATGCTAAGCAGGTTTCCCCCGAATTGGAAAGCTCCTTACTTCGCAGTTTACTGACCGCTCCCCCTTGAAGAACATTATCGGTTCTCCAGTTCATTCAAAACAAGGTGTAAATCAAATTACATGTCTATGACTTGGAACCAAAGAATTTACTGTCTATGGTGGAGTAAAAAAAACAAGCATTATGCAATGATAACTGAATATAGTCACATAAAAATGCTGATTTTAATTAGGTTGCCCAGTATACTGAATTTAATCATACTTTGCCATAACTCTTGAGATACACCAGGCACCATAAGGCCAGGTTTCCTGAGTTTACTTGAGAAATGTGCTGCATTTCTAAATGTTTCAGAAACCTGTGTCTGCCGCTGACCCACTAGTTTGTCTTTCTGTCAAATGGCTTTTGAGTAACAGACATTTTGTGCTTTTATGGATCAAAGAAGAATCAGAAAAGAAGTATGCCAATAAATCATTCAAATTGCAGGTATTAATTGTGTATTGACTAAATATCACCCAAAGAGGGCGTCCCATTCACTCTGCAAGTGATTGAAAAAAACTGCCCCTGCTTTATATTCTGACGGCTGGTGGCAGCAGTGATTCTGTCTATGTTGTGTGCTGTTTCATACTAATATTGGGGCTCAGTAGCAGTCGGGCCTGCTTAATTATGTGGTCTGATTCCTTCACATAGTTCAATAATACTATGTGAAGGAAAGGGAGCATAGGGTAATTTGTAGAATTTTAAATACATAGTTATGTTTCTCTTTTAAATTTAACCTCCCTCCCTGTTTCTGTCCTTCTGTCCAGATACTGCAAGATTGTCCCAAAGCACGCAGAGAGGTGGAGCTCCACTGGAGGGCGTCACTTTCTTCCAACATTGTGCGCATCATTGATGTCTATGAGAACCTTTATCAAACTAGGAAGTGTCTGCTTATTGTCATGGAGTGGTGAGTTCACAGGTTCAGCGACACAAACACACACATGCTAATAAACCTACCCCTGTGCAGTGGTGAAAACAAGCTACCATAAATTAACCCAGACTAGCCTGCAGGCTACAGTATGTGTTGTACTCTCTAGTACCTCTCACCTCCTTTACTGCAGGTTATTCATCCTAATATTGCTCGTGTCTCACCTTCACATTCAGGATGCAAAATGAAGTATAATATCAGACTACAATAATTGTAGGTTTAGAACTAAACACAACATTTTCAATCTATGATTACTTTCATTTAATCATATGTGGTTCTAGTTGGGTGAACGCAGATAATCTATGAAACTTTCAAACTCTTTTTTAGATCACAAGTAACTTTATCAGGTAACTTTTTACATACATCATTGATTCTGTGCAAGTTTACAAGTGAGTTGACACCGGAGTAAAGATCTGCCCTCAACCTGAATTAATCTGTGATTTCAATGAACTTCTTTCCAAAAACGGTATTGGTTTGACAAAACTACAGGCATTTAGAACAGTTTGTTTTGCAAAATTGCATATTTAGTCAACTATAAAGGATATTGGTTGCATTTTCTATGTATTATTGCAGACTGTAGCTCCCAAACCTGGGAGGCCAGGCTCTGAGAGAATCTTGATTACCCTAAACATAGAGGAAGTGATGAACTTCTCCATTGTTCTAAGCACGTTTTTTTAAATTGTCTTTTGTATTTCTGGAGTGTAACACCTTCGTAAAAAATGGTTCATTTCTTTTAAATGGTCTAACCATTTGGATTTCCATATTGAGGCATGACAAACCACAAAACCAAATCAACTCAGCCCTACATCTGTGGTTGCCATTGTAGCAGACGTAGTGGACCCATCTTCCTGCACGCTCACATGCAAAGATGTGGCAGGTGATGACTAACTTCCTTGAGAAATTGATCTCAACATGAAATGCTGAAAAAAGAAAAGTAGTTCTTTTTTGTGAAACTTAAACATTTCCTAGAATGTCACACCAGGCAACACGGCTTCTTGAAGATGTAGCTATCTTCCCCCTAACGCTGCAGAAATTCAGTCACCTAAGTGATCCATATCCTGCTGTTTAAAGTCCTCCTGTTGTTTAATGTCATGGCTCTGATCTGATGTCTGATCAGAGTCCCTTCTAAGCAATCTTCTGTTATTTGGTAATTGATGACTTGAATTGTACATTCTCAGCACATTCTCAGCCTTAACAATAGTCACATATGAGAAAATATTACAATACTCAATACACAATTTGTATTTCAGTTTTTAAAAGTATGATGACATTGTAGAAGTTAATCCTTAGAACTTGTCTGAAAC
>CAAKHC010007600.1:7045-17892 GCA_901007825.1 Macroramphosus scolopax | reverse complement strand
TTTCCTGTTGCTGTAGTAGTAATAGATGAAATCTTCCTCCCATGAACATAAATGAAAAATTTAATATTTTGGAGCAAAACAAGCCATCATGTTAGAACCCCGAGCTTGTAAATAAACCTCGTCTTGGAGAGGAATAAGATAATTTTAAGAGTCCAAAGGGGGACACTGGGGAAGGATATTTGTGCAGCCATGCGTGGGAGTGTGACTAGGACGCACATGTTATATCAATATATTTAGAATTTCACATAGAAAAAGGCATTTGAATAAAAGCTTTTTTGTCAAAGTCCCTTGGATCTTTTTAGAGCAAGTTTAATCCTCTAAAAAACGTATTTTGGTTTGGAGTTGTGTGATTTGAGAAAATTAAATTGCAACATCCCTTATTAGTTTCTTTTTTCTGAACAACTCTGATAAGCACTCATCTTATCTGTTCTCACACCTTTAGTCAGAGTGTCTCCACAGTGTCGATGCAATGTGAAAGCGTGTAAATGAGGTTTCTGCTATGATGGTGTAAGATGAGTGCCTTAAGTATTTGTTCTGCTGAGAATTCACACTTCACCTCCAGGGAGGGGCTGAGAGGCGAGAAGTTCATTTCTGCCTTGACTACATAAAAAATTGCATTAGGCCAAAATGTAAGAGTTGTGAGGGATGGCCTCACGACAAGGAGTTTCTCACATTAGGGTTATCTTAATGTCAACACATGATGGGTGAAGCTAAGGTTCATTTTTCAGTCAGCAAATGGGGAATGTGAATGTTTGACTGTGAGAAAATTGTAATGTCTGTGGTTCAGCAGGGCTGTCCCACGGCAAGAATCTGCAGCCATCAAACATGTGCATGCATGAAGAATCTGTGTGTGCGCGGAAAATGTGCATGAGAACACACACACATTATCATTGATGATGGGATGTGAAACTGACAGTCAGACAAGACCAAAAAGATTAAATGAAACTTATGTGAGGCATTTTCTTTTACCTGATTGAATGAACCTTAGCACATGACAATATTGACTTACATCAACAGCCTTTTCTGTACCTTTTAGTCTTTAACCTGTCTCTGGCACCTTAGCTATTATAATACCTGTGGTTGATTTGCTCTTTCATACTTTCATTTGTCTGACAGTTGTCCATTTTACTTTCATAAGGAGAAAATTGTGTTCTCTCAATAGTCTTCCAGGATTAATCCAGCACTTTATGGATGAAGGATAATATGCAGACCTTTTAACTGCTTGAGTTATTAAAAGTACCCTGTTGAGTTTATATCGTCTAGTAGCTATGGGGCAGTAATTTTATGATGGTGCCTGCTTAATATTTGCGTCATGTAATACATGTTCCAGCTTTATTGCCTTTCACTTGGCTCAGTGACACGCAAATTAAAATTTTTCAAGTTGGACTGAATGTAAAAAATGTCAAAAACACCATGTTGAGCTGAGCGAGAGTAACGAGTAGAGAGAACATACGAAATGTGTCGACATACACAAACTATATCCTGACAGACATGTTTTCTTGTTGCAGCATGGATGGTGGTGAGCTTTTTAGTCGAATCCAGGACAGAGGAGACCAGGCCTTCACAGAGAGAGGTACCAAGTTATTTACAACATTCCTTACATCACTCCTGCATGTCATCATGGGATAATATAGCTCAGTGATTCAGAGAATAAGAGCTGCCATTTTTTGTGTCTTTACCTTAGAGGCATCTGACATCATGAAGAGCATAGGTGAGGCCATCCAGTTCCTGCATGCAGTCAACATTGCACACAGAGATATCAAGGTTTGTATTGTAGTTTTATATCATACCTGCACTTTATTTAGAAATTTAGAGCAATGTGTGAGAGGGGTTTAAAGGATGACTTCCATAGCAGCAGTAAATAATGTCTTTGTCTTCTCTTTCTTCTGGCTGACTTCTTGCGCCCTTCCTTCAGCCCGAGAACTTACTGTATTCCTCAAGGAGGTCCAACGCCTTGCTCAAACTCACAGACTTTGGCTTTGCCAAGGAGATCACCACACACGAATCTTTAGCTACTCCCTGCTACACACCCTACTATGTTGGTAAGTATTTGTTTCTGTTTGTAATAGCACATTCTTTTCACTTCTTGCTTATTAATTAAGTAAAGAAAATAACACATTACCTCTCTTTTTTCGCTCTCTTCAATCTGCAGCTCCAGAAGTTCTGGGCCCAGAGAAATACGACAAGTCATGTGACATGTGGTCGTTGGGTGTCATTATGTATATCCTGTAAGTCTGTCACCTCTGATGCGATCATCACATGCGATTATTTGTCTGATGCAATATCTTAATTGTCATTTCAAACCTTCGCCAGGTTGTGTGGGTACCCTCCGTTTTATTCTAACCACGGTCTAGCCATTTCTCCTGGGATGAAGAGGAGGATCAGGATGGGCCAGTATGAGTTTCCCAATCCTGAATGGTCTGATGTATCAGAAGAAGGTAAGGCTCCAGTGTAAACCGGGCAAGTTGTTGGTGCTACATTTTTATGCAGGTAGGTCCTGGAGATGTTGAGTCTGAACTGTTTCCTAAAAGTTAACAGGAAAGTTTTTGCACTGACTGCGTCTAGGTTGAAAAGCCTTCATACAAATCTGAAACAGTATTTAATGATCGATTCAAAAGCTCCTACATGTACCTCAACTAAAACGTCAGTCTGGTGTTAAGTCTGATGAAGAAAGTGAAACTGATGCCGGTGTTTCATCTTCTATTCTGTTCTACCTGTCACATTCTGATCTATTGAAAGTGAAGTCTGACGTCCCGACTAGTATGTTGTTTTGCATGAAAAGAGAAGGTGGTTGTTTGGCCTTTATTTATTCAAATTGGTCCTAATAAATAAACAACTGTTTGCAGCTAAAGAGCTGATTCGGACCCTCCTCAAGACGGAGCCGACCGAAAGGATGACCATCACAGAGTTTATGAATAATCCATGGATCAATGTAAGCACACAAGATGTTGTTCATCTTTCACACTCATTATGTGATTCACTCACTCTAGCTTGTATCCTCCAGTAAAGTAAGATTCTGATATGTCCTTCTGTGTGTCTCCTTATGCAGTCGATGGAGGTACCCCAGACTCCACTTCACACTAGCCGGGTGCTAAAGGAAGAAAAGGACACGTGGGAGGATGTCAAGGTTAGTCACACGCTTCTCTTTAAACCTCTTTACTTGCAAAATTCAACAAATTTGAGCAGACGTTTCTGCCTGGTAGGTGATTTGTTCAGAAAAATGACTTGATCTACATGTTTTTTCAGTTCACACCTCCACGATGCTAAATTTTCGATACTGGAGCGACAGAACAATGTAGCTGATGTTATCAGAAAATTCCCCGTGTTTAGCATAATGCATCGTTTCTATAATTCTTTAGATCAAAGCATATTTTCTGGACCCGTTAGTCATGTTTTGTGTCTGGAAATTTGTCATTGAACTCTATTGAAATGAACTATCTCGTTGTGATCGAGACGGCGAGCGTTTTCTGACTGAATAATTATCTGTGGAAAGTCCTTCCACGTCGGTAAACGTTACGCCCTGTAAATGGTGCATTCATATAGCATCTTTCTACTTGAACGGTAATGAAAGCGCTTAACAATGTTGACTCATTCGCACACACTGCTGGCACACACTTCAAGGTTGCTATGCCAGGTGCCATGGTGCGCACACATTCATACACGGATGACTCAGTTTCAGGAGCAATTAGGGGGCAACTGGCTTATGTGGATGAGGCGGCATGGCTCAGGGCTAAGAGTGGCTTCTAGTAATCGAAAGGTTACTGTTCGATCCATTGACCATGACGAAGGGTCCTTGAGTAAGATGCTGAACCCCTAATCGCTCCTAATAAGCTAGATGGCACCTTACTTGGCAGTTCCACTATCAGTGTGGATGTGAGTGTGAAATTTGTGGGCAAGAGACACCATTGTAAAACGCTTTTCATAAAAGCGCTATATAAATGCTTGTTTTGCCATTTTGTTTTACAAGTGGACTAATGAACTTCCTCTGTTCATTCTCCAGGAGGAAATGACGAGTGCCTTAGCAACAATGAGGGTTGACTATGAGCAAATCAAGATAAAGACCATTGAGGAGTCAAGGAATCCACTGTTATCGAAAAGGAGGAAGAAAGCCTGTAACACCATTGCGGATCCGCCGTCTGCTGCCCACTGAAAGATGCACGCATGCATGCACATACAAACACAGATTGTAAAAAGGAAGCAATAATTTGTCGACATCTGAGTCGCATTGCATGGATTTACTCAGTGTTTTATTTTTTCATGGTAAATTGTAATGTTTTGTAAGAGTATTGGTTTTTATTACACCACCATTGTAACAAACCCACAATTCTGCCATCGCAGGGAGGATGTTAAACTGTTGTGTTTACAGCAGTGAAGAGATTGAGTTATAGAAAGTGGGAGTCTGTGGGGTTATATCTCCCTTTCCACATATAAATGTGTGTACTCAGTTTGGGGCTTGAATGTTGGAATAGTATACAAAGCCTTAGCATTAGCAGTTGTTCTTTAACCCTGTAGCCCTGTTCTAGCTCTAGCCCCAAACTTGTGAATGTTAAATCAAATGGCTAAATCTCCAAAAAAAAAGCAAGGGAAACATTTTTTTTCATACATGCAAAGAAAGCAGGTGTATTTTGAACTGACAATTGTCAATTGAATGTAAGGACTCTTACCCTGTTGGTATTGGCAAGAGGTAGTCGCTTATTTCTGGGATTTGGAGTGTCTGTCAGATTCAGTTTGTCTTTGTGAATGTTGAACAGAAGGTCTGTGCACTCACAAGGGCTGTGTGCCATTCTGACAGCACCCCCCCACCTTGCGTATCTTTCAGGTACAGTTTTAGGGCAGAGAAGGAGCCCATTTGTAAGAACAGAAACTGGCTCATCGTCTCCTGCATGTAGCTGAAAGAAGATAAGGAGTCAATGGATACTGTATTTTTTCATGAATTTTATGAACATTTTAGCATAGGCCTTATTGAGTGTTGCTAGAGCAGCAAATAACTTTAATCCCTACCTACCATTTCCTTCAGGCTTCTATCAATGTTATGCTTCAGAATTTATAACATTGCCAGGTTGTATTTCAGGTTAATGCTATGCAGATGTGTGTGTCAGTTTGAAGTACTGCTAGGACCACTGTGTTGGTGTTGATTTCGAGCAACAATAGGGAGTGTTTGTGTGTGTTTATGTAAGCAGGCGCACCTTCATGGAGATACATTGTTCTCACACTCTGGTCTTTCCTTCGTGTCAAATAACTGTCATTTGCACCAGCACAACCCCACCCAGGTTCTGTGGGAGTAATTTCAGTGTTCTACACCTTTTTCTTTTTTTTCAACAACAGCACCTCCACACTTCCTGCAGGATTAATGGGAAATAGAAAGTGAATTAAGAGCTGCTCGTTGTTCGAGTGCAGCATCTGATATACCACCAGCAAGCTGTCGATCACATTCAGAGAAAATGTGATCGATGGTTCCTCTTCAATGTTCTGTTATTACAACAGGAAGCTGCCCAGCTCACTTGGGGTCATGGGAAATGATTGTAATAATTGTGTCAGCTTGGTTCGCTTCACTTTGTGAATGTTCATTGAATGTTTGTGACAATGTTCCTGTTTGATTTTGATTTTTTCTTTTTTTTTTTTTTGTCCCTCAACACATTTTAGTAGCGGAGGCACTGGTGTCTTTTTTTCTCATTTAGTCTGTTAAGCTTCACCTGCCATACTTTCGTCTGCTTGCTTTCAATTAAAAAAACACACAAAACACATCTGATCTTTCTCGTCCTTTCCTGAATTTAAAATAAGCAAATAAGATTTATAAATGGGTAGAATTAAGGATATAAACAATAGAGTATATCTATTTTATCTAATAGAGATTATAATGCATTTCATGTATTTAAGTTCGTATGGTCAATTCATTCTAAAATCCACTCCCTTCAAAAAACGTTTTCTGATACTCGTCGCAATAAAAGTTGCTACGCTTTATCCCACAATGAATATCTCGGCGCACGGTCCTGTCATTGCTGGATTGATACTACTCACATCATCCCACACTGACTTAACATGTGACTGATGAAACGTCTTTGAATAGTTTCACTGCAGTAGCTTGAGTCAAGTCAGGAGACGGACCGGAGCCACTGTGAGTAATTCACACATTCAAATATTATTACTCAGCAGGTATTCAGAACTTTTTGTCTTTGATAGGTACTTCTGATCTTCAAGTAACCGTGTTTGGTAGGAAAGCTGATTTGTAAAACCGTTTGTCACTTAACGCGTGCCTTCGTCAAAAGCCACTTACAACTAGTACATTCTGTCAACAATAGTGAACCCACTGTGCGTCCCCGTCTTTGTCAGCTTTGAGTTTAAAAGGTACAACTTGCTGAAAACTTCACAATAAACCCACGAGAAATCTGAAGCCATCCACTCACTCAGCCATTTTCACCACAGTCTTTACTTTTCTCTACCCTTTGTCGCTGGTTTTGGATGTGGTTGTGTGTGAGTAAGTGAGCAGCATTTATGTGACAGTGCAAGTTTGCATATACCATGAGAGTGAGGCTGGCTAGTAAGAGTTACGGTAAGTTAAGCTAAAGCGGGGCTGCTGCTGGTAAATGATGTATATGGGTCACATTTGAGGTTAGTGCATATTGAAATTACACTTTAGTGTTTCCCCACATATAGACTGCACCTAGTCAGTGTTCTACTATTCCTAACAACGGCCCATGATAGCAGCTGTATCATTTTGTACACTAAAATTAGGTTGAGTCCATAAATAACAGCATGAAATTTATTGATCCATATCAATGCAGAATTTGCCCTAATGAAAACAAAAAGACAATATTCAATTAAATATTTCAGGTTCATAAGTGACACATGAACAGAACCAAATATGATTCAAAAACAGTCACTTTTGTCCTCAGGACAAAAAAATAAACAAGTCTCAAAACTAGACAGGTCAGCAGGTAACACTCAAATGTAAACAATAAGTTAAATACAAAGAAATTCAGTAGATGACCATGCTTGCTCCGGGTCAGTATGTGTTCAAACAGAAGTGGCATGGCTTCTGCGCCGTTTAGACGCAAGATATGATTCAATGTAGTTGAACAGCAGATCCAGCTCGCCCATGGCCTTGAAGAGACCTTTACTCTCCATCTGCAGACCAACACAAGACAGATACGACTCACTTTAGGAAAAAAAAATCCATCACAAGACAATCGCGCATGTATTTTCAATAGGGGATGCACTGATTTGTGACATTGTGGGCTGATACGAATGTGTCAAATAAGAATTGTGCTGATAGCCGATACTACAGGGATGTGCAGGGATGTCATCATCTATTTCACCATTGTTTTAGTCGTTTGATTATTTTTATTTTTGTTATAATTTGTTCCCCTGTTTTGCACCAGAGAAGCAAAAAAATCATCATACAATTGTTTTTAATTGGCAAATATTGAATTAAACAATCATATGAAACATCTTTGTCAAACATATGAATCAATCTGTTTCAGCTGGTCAGCACATAGAAAAGGATACTTCAGGCACTGCTGACTAGCAGTCAACAACAGAGTATAACCCAGTGCATCCCTCATTTTGACCACTGAAGATGAGGTCATGGCACTCACCTGAGTGTAGGTCGAGTTTAGGCTTTGGATGTCAAACTGTTTCTTGCAGGAGAAGTAATGTCGCTGTATGAGGCACATAAAGAGAAGATGTTACAACAGTGGTAACCAACTTTCAACAGACTGTCATGCACCGAGTTCAATCAGAGATCAGGATCAAACTGCAGAGTAGCAAGTCCTCCCTTCTCTTCCCCTTTTGCAAGGAACGGGTGATGCACATTATGTGTACTGCTGCAGTTTAGGAATCGCTGGCTGATACGACATTACAACCCTGTGAGCCACCTCTCATCTCTTCCCCTTTCTGCCTCATGTTAAGTAAAGGAATGTTTTGACTGTTTTGGAGGAAGTCCAAAAACCCGGAGGTGCTTTTCTGGCTTTGCTTGACGGATTCATTATTTGATCCAATCGTGTGTCCTCCTGAGCGACGCGACAGCCGCTTGATAACGTACGAGCACAAAAACTGACGCACTGGAAACAAATAGTCGAAGTGCGCATGCGACGTGTAAAAACCTGAAGAACAATAACATCGTGAGTTTGTTTTGGGATTTACGCCAGCAGCCTACTGAACCAATATCCCGATACATTTTACTTTCAAGTTTGTGATTCTTTTTTTTTTTTTTTCTTCTGGTGCTTCAATAGGCGCATCAAACCCGAACTCACAGCCGGCGGACTGGATCCCCCTGCAGGAGGAACTCGTGTGTCAGTTACTCACACATTTGATGACATCGCTCTTCAGCTCGTCGAAGATGTGCTGTATGGATACCATGTGACGCTTCAGGTCCTGGGTGTCTTCCGTCACACCGCCGATGGCCGACGGGAGAACCGTACTGAGGTAAAAGTCCAGGATGCTGTTCATCGCCTGGCAGGCGAACGGGCTCTGATCGGGGAACAGGAGAGCACAGTTACAGGTGTGCACGGGGCTCCTTGCTGCTTAATTTTGAAGCACTGGCTGTGATGAAAATGTTGACAGCAAGAATAGATGGAAACTTACTTTAAAAGAGTCATGCACTGTCTGGTCCAGCAGCGCTGTGTCCAAGTCATCATTTGCCTCCTGTAAACAAAGAGTGATCAGTGGGACGGTCCGAAAAACAGGCAGCATCATCTGGAGGCTGGCAGGACATATATGGGCACAGGGGTGCGTTCACTGTCAGAGTGTCTGCAGGAGCTACTTACATAAAAATCCCTGATCTGGGAATAGTTCTCTCGCAGCTTCCTGAGTCTGACTGGGAAACCCTCCACGAAGCGGCAGCACTGGTTGTTGCACATTGGACTGCACCAGGCTCTGCTGAATAAAGACAGGAGAACCAGAACGGACAGGAGGAGAGAATGAGGGGTCATGGTGGTGCTGAAGTCGTCTGGCTGAAGAGGTGGCACCCTAAGGAGTGAAGATGCTGTACACTTCTGAGAGGAGGGATGTTGGCAGTATCTGCTCTCGGAGCCCAGAAGAGACAAGTACACCTTTCTGGACTCAACAGTTGTCTTAATATATAGGCGAATTTGGGAGGAGACTGACAGGAACAGAACTGGTTAAAAATGTTCGTACATCAGGGGGAGGTTTTTTCTTTCTTTCTCAGAATCATGTATTGCACATGGACTCCTCCCATTTACTACTGATAGATCTCAAGATATTGAGCTCTCAAGGAAAAACTACTAGTATTTTAGTAAAACAGTGGCATAATATTAGTATAGTTATGATCATTCTTTTTGTTACAACATAATAGACAGGAAGTTAAGGTATAGACTGTGAATTTACAATTAATATTGAAGTGCTCCTCGCAGAATATTCAATACATACAGAATAGTAGAGGAAACAGACCCACTCAGATGGAAATATCATGGGTTTAGGGTTTGATGATGCTGGGAATTTAGTCTGCATGTTGGATAAGCTTGATAAACATATGCATGGGAAAATATATGTACATTTGAATAAGAAACTCAGAGGAAGGATGTGCGCTTCTCAGTGGCGGCTACTTGAGCAGGGAATTCCCTTTTACACAAGTCCTTGTCTTGTCTGGATCTCCCATCTGGCTGGTTTCCATTTTGTTTCATCCCATTTTCATTGGGCAACACTGGTGTTTTTAAGAGTCAGAAATCATCCCCACTGCTTGGCTAAGCATTTCCAAAATTTTTCCAATTAATCAGAGGGATTTGTCACAGGACAAGTGCAGGTTTATTTGAAATTATACTTTGTGTCACGGTGTAAAGTTTATTTATTTCATGATGATCACAAAGTTATCAAGTGTACATGTAACCAAGTTCATTTTACAGGTCTGTCATTGATAAATAATATAAACTTAATATATAGCTAATCAATCAACAACCATCACTCGCAGTAGCTATCACAACTAAATTTCCTGGAAGGTTAATCTGCCACATTTTAGAATGTCGGGCAGCAGATTAGGACTCAAGACGCCCTGGCAAGTTTGGTTCCAAACAAATGTTGACTCAGTGATGCCGGTCTCAACATGTTAGTTTAATAAGTAATTATTAAAAGTACAGAAATATATTCAGATTTTTACCTTTTCTGTAGTATCATCAATATAAAAGGGGGCGCCAGCCAGAATCTACTGCTATCTGGGGGCCTTGCTAAAGAAAAGGTTGGGAACTGCTGTGTTGGATGAGACAGCAATGGGCCCGTAACTAGACCTGAAGATAGAGATTAACATGACTTAACTACAAGAAACCCAGTGGAAGTGAGTGCTGTTCGAAATAGAGCTGTTTGTCTTACTACATGCTCAGAAACTTACGGTATATGCATCCTGAAAGTCAACACAAGACTTTCAAGTGTTTTTAGAGAGGGAAGGAACATTAAGGCGTCCAATAGGATTGCAAATTGTAAAATCAAAAAAAAAACACAACAAAGAGAAATGCAATGTAATGCAAATGAAACAAACCTTTCCTAGAATGCTGGAATGGTCAATACCAGTGGATACATTTAAAGTAGGTGTTAGGTCTGTAACTCTTTCTCTATACGATGGTTCTGCAATACAATCAGCATGCTTTCCCTCCTCCATTGAACCTTTTATTATACATGATTGTACATGAGAAATGCTATTTCCAGAGTTCACTTGCAATATTGAGATGTGTCAGCAACAATCAGTTTATGGGAAACCTGTCTTATTTTCTGAGTGTTACAATTTAACGACAGAGAGAGAGAGAGAGAGAGAGAGAGAGAGAGAGAGACACAGACAGACAGAGAGGGGGAGAGGGCGAGAGAGAGGGCGAGAGGGAGAGAGAGAGAGACACAGACAGAGA
>CAAKHC010007599.1:11488-22979 GCA_901007825.1 Macroramphosus scolopax | reverse complement strand
CCACACACACACACACGCACACACAAGAACATATGCACACACAGACACATACACAAGAACACACATAAACAAACACACACACACACATACACAAATACAGACAAAGTCACAAAAACAGACACACAAGAACACACATGCACATTCACACCCCCAAACAGACACACATACGCAAACAGACACACAAAGACACACATGCACGAACGCACGCAGACACACACACGCACACACGAGGGACAAGGCAGACTCAGGCTGAAGCTCTAAAACAAGTCTCAGACATTATATATCCGTTGCTGTTAATTAGCGACGACTCTTCAGGGTTAATTAAATGTTTGATCCGTCATCGGAGGACAGTTAATTAAAACCCATCCAGCCTCCAGTCACTGAACTGTGGAGGAACAAATCTCTTGTCTTCCTGGATGTGGGTCTCAAACACTTTTGGGGAAGGTTGAAACTAAGGCCGTCAATCCTGATGATATACGGCAGGGGTCCCCAAACTATTTCCTGTGAGGGCCACATAACTTTTCCCTTCTCTGATGGGGGCCGGGGTCAGTTTTTAACAGAAAAAGTGTGACGATCGCAGGGGTGCCTCAACGTAAACATTTATTGTTTTCCAGAAAGCCACACATAACCAAATATTAATAACCCTTTCCGGGATCTTCACAGAAAAAAAAGTCAGGAAATAAAAAATAACACTTTTTCTGAAATAAATAATAACCAAATAACCTCTCTGGATTCTTCACAGAAAAAAGTCCATTGAACATTAACTTTCTGTTGTGGTGTGCACAATCTTAACAGGTAAAAGTTCAGCTTAGTTGTCAGAGCAGAATACTTGTCTTTCTGACAGATTGTATTCTTTGAATACCGCCACCGCCTCTTGACAGATGAGACAAACAGCCTTTTCCTTGCATTGAACAAAACAATAATCGTTTGTCCACTGCGGGTTAAATACCCTGCATTCTGAATCAATATCCCTCTTACCGAACCTTTTCGCCAGTATTTCTTTCTATTGACAGGGGTGAGTCTAAGATTCACGTGGACAGAATGAAAAAAAAACATAATGTGCCTCTGGCTGGCTATTGATCGTCCTGTCGTTGGTTAAAGTGGGGGAATAACGATTCACCACTTATAACGTTTATCAATAGTTATTTATCAAGTTATTGGCTGCTGTTTGAGCTTGTGATAAAGTAGTTTCTGACACTGATGGTTTCACTATGAAACATGCCTGTTGATCAATAAACTCTAGCCGGCCAACACCACACACATCAGGAACCCTCACAATATTTACAGAAATATCATAATTATGTCTGTTTATTTCCTTGTGTCAGTGTCTGATTTGCATCGCTCCGCAGAAACACAAACATTCTTTTCATCCGAGGGAGCAGGAAACACACTACGGCTGCAGTAGGCAAATCAGCTGATCTGACACTGTGTTTGTGTGTGTGTGTGTGTCTGTGTGAGAAGACATTTATGTTAATTAGACAAAGTCAGGTATGAAGTCAAGACAACAGGGGAATGAGTGACAGGTATGGGTTTCCTGCATGCTGGCCGTATCGCTGTCGTTGTGATGAATCTACTTCCTCTCAGGTGTAATCCCATCATTGAATGTGATGATATCACTTCCTGCTAATGTTGAAACGTCGGCTGGGCGGTTTCTGCTCCACAGACAACAGTAGTGCCCTCCACTGTGCGTCAACCGTTGATTACAGTAAGAGGTCACTCAGAACAAAAGTCAGAGTGAAACTGAATCTTCTGCATTGTGACGTGTTTCTCAGACAACAAGTTCACGTCTATCTAAACGTATCAAGTGACGCTCATACGAATTGCGATGCCTCTGTCGTGATTGACAAGTGCCCGGGGTCACATATTAATCAAAAGGTCGCTGTGCCCTAACGCATACCCTTCTATAACGCTTATTTTTTTACTTTAAATTGGACAATCATTTACAAGAAAATGAACATCATTACTATTCACCCCCTGTTGGCTATTCAACAGAACGCATTTATTTCTGCCTGCAGGATTCCTCCATGTCTATTATAAAGTTTATCTCCTGTCCCTATCGTGTTGTAGTTATGTGTGCTGAGGTAACTATGGTAACCACGCAGAGTTTCGTTTTTCAGATGGTGCTCGTTCTCGGCCAGCTGGCGTTTTGTCCCCAACAATCTTGGAAATGAGAACATTTCTGGCTTAAATTTAAAACTCATATTGCAAACAGGCACACGGCAATAAACTGAACGGTTAGAGGGGCTCTGGAAAACAGCGAGGCAGCAGATTTTCATTCACAGCCACATTTCTGAAACTTTACTGCTGATGGTAAACAGAGACGATATTGTCTCACTGAAGACAGACGGCTTCTCCTAAATCGGCTGGATAATCTACATTTAAATTTGTCCTCAATAAAAACCCTCATTCATGCATGACGATCATGAGCAGAGGAAGCGTTTAAACTTTTTAAACCCAGGTTGTAATATCCACAACTCAACAACAGGGGTCAATACAGGTTAGATTATTGGGAGCAACATGACTGACATCAGGAAATCAATGTTGTCTGTAGGTATTGTGAGCTGGAGGATCTTCACACACGTCATTTAGGACTCGCAGTGTTTTCACACAAGCATGTGTAAACCTGCTCGAGATGTACGCTGATTTGTAATTCTTGAAACAAAGTAAATCTTGCACATCATCCACATATTAATTCAGAACAGAGGCGACTTTGTTTGGATGGAGCAATAGTCTGGGTTTAGTTGGCGTGCCGTTGCTCAACCTCTTTCATGTGACGACTGACTGTCACATTCAATATCGATGACAATACACTAGGAAGAATCCCAAGCCAGAGTAAAAGAAGATACTTCAGTATATTAGCGTACTTTTTTAGTCTGGTTTTACTGTAAAGAACATAAAAATGAAGATTTTTCTTCCTACCTTTCCCGGAGCTGAAGTAGCAGTCCATCTCAACGCTGGAGCGGGAGTGGGACACGCAGAGCGCAGCGCTGGGCACCAGCCCTTCCTGTACCGGGGTTCGATCAGTGGTCCGGACCAGACACCAACCGGGCCTCTCGCTCGGCCTCTCTAACAGCTCCACCGTCTGGCCTGGAGAGACGAGCACGCAGACGGGTTTAGTGAAGAGCGTGATGAACAACGCGTCGGCTGGCGAGTGAGCCCAACATGAGAATATGTGAGTGGTGAGAGATGTCAGGCAGAGAGTCACCTTATATTCAATCAACCTTTCCCAAACTCAATAATGTCACAATTTAAAAGTTGAACATCTTCTACAGCCCAGCCAAAGATGTAATCACAACTCTGATCATCACATTAACTGCAAATAATGAATTGTTGGAACTGTATCTTGGCTGTTTCATAATATAAATCAAATTTACGCAACATCCAACATAAAACAATAAGAATATGTATTTTTAAATATTTCAAGTATTTTCAAATGAATTACAACATCGAAAATATAAATTATTTTAGATTATTATTTTTTTATTGTTTATGACCTGTAGTGGCCTGCCCGCAGTACCTCTGAGATCCACCAGGGGGCCGTCACCCACACTTTCAGAGTCACAAGTGCAGTAGATTTATAAATGCAACCTCGGGTGTGGCAACTGAACCCAAACTATAAATTAACGAACGCAACATGTGGATCACCACAGTATATGTGAGTGGGGGCAAAAAGATTCCTCTTACCAGTGCTGACAGATATCTCGGTGCTGCATCCTGCTGTGAAGTCCTGAAGGACGACGGTCAACTCGCAACCTCCAGAGAGCTGCAAACAGAAACACACATCAAAACACTGCTCATGACAAACGACATCCTGTCGTTGTGCATGAGCACAAAAATAGAAAATAGGTTATTACACAGTGTTTGCACACATCCGAAAAAACATCCTCAAGACAGCTGACAGCCTAATGATTGTTTCACCTGTGTGATGGGAGAGCTGCTTCCTATGTACTGTGTCATATTTATTGACTTGAATTTGTCTTATGATGCTTCACTGTTATTGTTTGGTGACCAAGTGACGATATATATATATCAATCATGCTCGAAACGTCCCACGATGCAGGTAAGTCCTCATGAACACACCTAATGGAGCAGCAGTGTATGGACCTTCTTCTTCTTTGCTGAGGCAAAATATTCAAAATAAACAACCTCAATACTCCTACTTTATATCTAAAAGAAATCTAACTTAATCCCACCCAGAATCAGGATTAACATCAGTGTTTGCAGGAATGACTAATAGAACGTGACTTCCAAGTCGGCCTGAAGCGTCTTTGTGGAGCCTGACCTGAATAAACTTTACTTTTTAGATTTAAACTCCCTGGCAGCTGCTTTTGTGTGTTTGCAGAGTAAAACACTGCAGGCTCCAGGAACCGGACGGGCAGGTGACATGTGACTTTTCTCTGAAAATTACAAGAGTACAGATAAAGAGCTGTGTATAAGGTCAGGTATGAAGGCATGTACAATTATTAACCCAGTACAACCAAACACTGGGCCGAAGGGACTGAGCTCCACATTCAGAGAAGAGACCACAGGAGAGGGTTACTGTGTCCGCTAGGGTCAAACCAATCAGTGTGATCAGTATCAGGACTGTGAAGACTGTTTAAGGCTTAATGCCTTTCTGTCATCTGTTCACACACAGTGAGTGAGAGTATGTTCTTGTCTATTTGTCGAGACACCCTCTAAAAGTAGTTATCCAAATATAAAGACAGATGACCCAAAAGGCCGTTCAGCTGCCAGATATCACAAAGAAGGACTTCAAATGCAGAACTTGACATTGTCCAAATGTTACGCATGAATATAAAATCCAAAAAGTCAAGTAAAAAGGTCCTGTAGACTGGACTGGGACGAATGTTTTACAAGGAGGAAACTTAGACTTTGACACACGCATGCAGGCCTGCACGCATGCAGGCACGCACACACACACGCAGGCACGCGAACGATGGTGAAATCGTTTATAGTAGAGTATAGGCATTCTTTGACCTTCGCTCCTTTTTGTTCTTTGGTTCAGTAAAATGTGGACAGCTTGAGCCACAGTGAGCATGTTGCAAAGAGTTGTTGCCAATCACACGATTAAATGTCGTTAATAAATTCTGTAATGTCAAGAATTAGTAGAGCTCGTTACAATATGCCACGCATGTGTGAGCGTGGTTGGTTGGGCAATCAGAGGCCGAATGAGATGCTGCTAATTATGATGAGAAGTGGTGGAAGCAATCTGCAAAAATCGAAACATAAAAGTGAAAACAATATGTTCCCTCCTGACTATCTGGTTGTCTGAATCTCCTGCTTTGTACAACCACAGCACCTGTCTGATGGTATTGTATTACTACTGGTATAATACAGCTAGAAATACAGTGAAAACTACTGTGTTGTCAGACGAGCTCCTCTTTTCAATAGAAATGTTAATTGGATTTGAGAAAAATCATTCGTATCGGCGAATGTGAGCATTCAAATGATAAAAAAACCCATCTAAACTAAGTAAATCCATTGAACAGTGGGAGACGGATGCTCTCGCTGCTGCAGGGCTCCAGCAGAGACGGAACATTACAGATAAATCCATGTTAAATGGCACAAAAGTCACACTGGGATGTAATTATTCACTGCTTCTTCCTCATCTGCTCTGCTCTCATCGTCTTGGGGAAATGTCAGGGAGTGTGCACGTGTGCGCTCGTGTGTGTGTGTGTGTGTGTGTTTGTGAGCGGGCGCTTTTTGCCCGGGCTTAAGGTCTCCTAGCAACAGGGACCCCTGTTACTATACAGGTGGAGGTGACTTTAAACCTAACGACGGTACACGCACTCGCCCACGCAGGTGCTGTTACTGATTAGACCTCCGCTCACTTTCACAGGAGGAGGAGCTGCACCATCACCGAACTCCATAAACTAATAACATGAAGCGATTGTGAAACTCTGGGCCGATAACGTGGTTTTAAGAAGAAGTGGCCAGTCCATTTCATCATCTGCTGATACTGATGTGCTGATCATCTACAGCTCCACAATTGTGCTAATGAAACATTTGCATAAACAAAGATGTGACTACTTGGATCTTTCCAGCTCCCACTCTAATGTGAGGCTCTTGTTTGTTTGTGTTCCTGTCTGTGTTCCTGTGTGTGTGTGTTGCGCTCTGTTGTTATCTGTTGTCATATGACCCGCCGCTGTGCGCAGGAGACACACGCGCATGCACGCGCCAGCTTGTGAGGGTCATATGCTTTAGCAGAGAAGACAGTCATTAGCAGAACAAACACTCTTCACCTTCTTCAACAGACCGAGACAGATGACGTTCACGGAGCGGAGGACACTGATGATATCATTCTGTAGCTGCGGGCCAACCGCCTGAACGCACTGCCATCGTTTAGCAGCAGGACAGTAGCCATGAATCAACACACACACTACAGACTGCTGTGGCTTTTTTTCACTCCTTTGAGGCAGGACAGAGTTTTACAACATCTATTAGTATAAAGCTGCCTTCACAAACGCCTGACGTCTTACGTACGGGAACAAACACTGCATAATAAATTAAAGATGAACTTAGTATTAAGTGTTACCCAGCATCTATTCAGAAGCTTAAAGGTCCCCAGAAATAAATAATTAAGACTTTAATGTAAATCATTTCAGTTTGGAACCCACAAATTTAACACATAGACTGTAGTTGTTATGACATTAGGAAAATGGTTCTTGAAGTAATACGTCGCGGGAGGGGTCGTGTTATTTTCCCATAGACTTCTATGCAATCTGACAGGTGACCGATGCTAACGTAACCTGCTGGTTATTGTGGGTTCACGGTAAGTCCACACTTCAGACTTGGAGGCTGGTCCACTCTTGTGTACAGTCCATGTGTATTGGAATATTAGAACAGTCTGTGATGGTATCAATTGTTTGTAATTAATGTGACGATGCATTATGAAGGTGTTTTTGGTCATTTCTAGACCACTTTTTACCGGCGCATTACATTTTAATTACGCAAAGAAGAAAGTTATTCAACTGAAACTCTTTGTTCAGTAGCAGTCACCATGCTGACCATGCAAAACTGTTCCTCATGCATCAGTGTTCTTCTTAAAGACAAACATATGCCCCCCAACGAATCGTAATAATCTACAAAGAGGGACATGGCCAGTGGAACTTAATCACGAGAAACAACAACAAAGAGTGTCGTGATTTCCATCTTCAACATCATCTGGGAACTGGAGAGATCAGTGGTGGTTTGCCAGTTAACTGCTCATCATGTCTCGTTATAATACATGAAGGTGCCTGAGAAAACTAAGTGAGAACAGTCAGTGAATGTTGGAGGAACTCGTGGGATACGTCCGTTGTAATTTGTAACTCAACATCGCACCACTGCCCTGAACGCAGTTCCTTATAAAGTGCATTGGAGTTATTCCTTAATTGACAGCGAAAAACAAAACAAACAACTGCATGTACTACACTTCAAATATTTTAATAACTAGTTTTTACAATATACTGTCTTTATTTTAAACTATCAAAGTGGAAAATATCTAAAGATGAATTTCTAAGGTTTATCTTTGACTTAATGCAAACATTTGTGAACATAAGCCGCTGACCTCTTTGTTGTTTGTTGTTTGAGAATAAAAATACACATGAAGTGAATCTAGTGAGCGACATGAACTGACACACGTTCCCTCCTGGTTGTCTGTAATCTGCATCAAACTTCAACTGTCTGCACGCTCATGTCTCATTCAGCCCCGTCTCTCTGTGGAAGCTAATGGCCTGTTTCCTGTCTGTGTGTCTGTCTGTCTCTCTGTCCCGCCAGGCTCACACACGCCCTGTTTAACCATTAATCTCCCCGTTACACACACACACACACACTAACAGAGTCCAGTTTTTATGACACACCGAGTCAACACCGTGATCTACATCTGACTGTCAGCAACGAATAAAACAGATTCCTACTGAGGCTTCAAACAATCAAAAAAGCAACGGCTCATCCCAACGAAACTCACAAGACGACTGAATGTAGACTCGATCTTCTTGATCCACACATGAAGGCTGAATGTCAGTCAGTTCACATTACCAAAGTATGTAGAGTGAGTAATCATTGTGGAGCCTGTTGCCACAGACGTTTTAAAGTCTGTCTACAGACTTCAGAATATTTAAATGAATAATACACACATGTAGTATTGGTCTGAGGGAGTACACAGAGGATGACTAATTCCAAGCAAGTTATCCTGCATACAAAACTCTCCTTAGCACTATAAAACATCTGGATCACCTGTCAGTAACTTCAATTTAACATTACTTTAAAGGAAAGTTAGAAAGAAGAGTGAAGTTGAGATCTTCATCACTGATCCGTCTGATTCTAACCGTCTGTTAGGCCGGTTGTACTCACTCTGCTGCTCTCTTTGAACAGTTTAAATCTCATCCACTTTGGCATGTCGTCCTCTCCGCTGCCGTCTCTCCGTCTTTGACAACTCCCGTGGTGGTGTCTTTGCCGCACACACACAAACACGCCCTCTTACTCTCCCTCTCTCTCCCTCTCTCTCTCTATGAACACAGTCGCAGCTTTGTGTCCGATGGGAACACCACTCTTGCTTGGGGTTGTGTGTGTGTGTGTGTGTGTGTGTGGGGGGGGGGGGGTGTCCTCAGTTCTCCCACAATCTAGAAACCTACGGCGGACTAAAAAACACGAACATCAGCCAAGACTGTGTGTAAGAGACAGAGTCATACGACCGACCGATGGCTACGGTGAAACATCCGTGCGTGCCGACACTGAATGCATTTTATTCATGAGAAGACGTGTAAATAATTTCTAGGTAGTGAAACCAATGCAGAATACATATATATACTGTATATACTGGAGGCCCAACAATAAATCCTTTGTACACCCTGGCAACAAATACTTCCTGGTACTTCCTGAATAGTTATAATAATGAAAACAGCTGTTCTATACTTTTATTCACCTCAAAAAAACTAAAACAGATTCCTTGTTGATTCCATGTTCTGGATCAAACTGCAGACACGACCATGTTTGTCACATGTGCAGAATATGAGAGCTCAAGTTCTTGTGTTGTGGATTATGAAAGACCGTCTGTACAGCAGGAGGACGTACAACTGAGGTTAATGTTGAGTTATGTCACCTTACTGCCGACGCTAAAGGAGAGGTCAGAGGGTCCGAAGCTGTAGGTTGGAGCGAAGGGACAACCTGACCTTCAGGGATACGAGGAGCTGGCATGTCTGCAGCCACACCGAGAGCATGGCCAGAAAATGACCATCAATGTTTAACTTCCAGGAGCAATGTGACAGTTAATCTGCTTAATCCTCAAGTAAGGCCAGAGGGGGAGAGTTACCTGAGAACAACCTTCTTTTGTGGAACTGTCCTTTTCTTAACATATCCAAAGCACGACCCCCCAGATGGTTGTGATGAAGGTGTAAAAAGGGAAAAAATAGAGAATTCTGTTTTACTTGCTACCATCGTTCACTTCTACTGTACTTGTGGCTGCAGAGAAATGTCAAATAGAGCCAAAATAATCTGCATGGCTGATACAACTGCAGGGATCTAATAACAAAAATGTTTTTATAAACCTGTATCATTTCATATCTTCCTGGACGATTTTTTTTTTTCATAAATCAGCATCTTCACTCACAAGATCCATTAATAAAAATGAATTATATTCACTATATTTATTTTTATTGTTAAAGTTTACATACGCCATCTCAGAATATCGGTTTGGCATTGAACCCCCCGAAACACACACGAACTGTGTGGTGCGGTCTGTAATGGTCGCCCACTATTACAAACTGTCCCTTTAAAGTCCGATCCAACATCATCCCGCTGACTTCATAGATGGCTTCAGTTCATCGAGGCACGGAGATAAAAATGGGTTCGGCTGCTTTTCCAAACCAGTGATACATATTTACATTAGCAGAGTTCTTTTTATTGAGCCCAACTGAGACAGAAACACACTTTAACTCCGTGTCAGAGATGTGGTGGAGCCACCAGGGCTGCCAGGCTGTAAACCGCTGGATCAACGCTTTAAATAACAACAACCAAAGACTGAAACCACAGACGATCCACTACTCTGAAGATACGTCACAGAAAAGACATGTCACTCACACACACACACACACACACAGCCAGCAACAGAGCTGTCGTACGTCACATCAAGTATACTCGGAGAATCCCCCTCAACATACTTCAGATATAAATAAAGACATTGAGACAAAAATACGTTGTTTGTAAGTGATGACCGATCCAGAAAGGTTTTCCGATCCGCCTGCTTTAAGGGTCATTTAACTAAAAATAATTTGTGGAGGTTAAGCAAAGGTTAGTCCAGACGTCGAAGATTGTTGGTTTAATGTGAGCGTATGAATATGAATGTCTCATAATCAAGAGGTGAAAGTGAGTCATTGTAGTATGAAAGATTCATCTACAATCTCTCTCCGAAGCTCTTCACCCGGCAGCGGAGGACCGAGAAAGGGACGACACATGAGAGCAGTTTCATTCCATTATGGTACAGAGTGAGCAGCAAACTGTCTGTGAATCACTCACCAGAGTTCATGACCTCAGGTGAGTCGTTGGAACGTGAGGTGACTGGCAAATGGAGAGATTCAACCAAGGAAACATTGCAAGGATCTAACAGAGTGACTTTGACCTCTGCTGCTACGACTGTTCTACGTCTGTACGCCTGAAGATTGACTTTCAATTCAAACATCTCTGACTTTCATACGTCATCTAGGAACTGTAATATATCATCTATAGAAGCAGTCTGTTTGAGTTTTACCTCCTGGTTGAGTTCACGGTGTAAAGATTAACTGCAGGACATAAGCCATCAAGAAGACGACGACTGTCCTGAACTGTCTTTCAGCGCTTTAAGGGAAGATTAAATCTGTTTGAACGGTTGTGTTTTTCTGTCGCAGATTGTTCTGTTGTCATTACAACTGAAATAGTGGATCTTAACGAGGAGGCAAAGAAAACACGGCGAGAGGCAGAGAGAAGTAAATCAAGACGCCAACGTAAAAGTTCTCTGCAGAGGAAAAAAAACATGGTCATATAAAACGTTTCCAAAAAACACGAGAAACAGTAGCTTCCCGCCCTGCACACACACACACACACACACACACACACACACACACACACACACACACACACACACACACACACACACACACACACACACACACTAGACCCAGACAGCCAACGGAACATCTGACTACGCCAACAGAGCAGGGCTCTTATTATAAGTACATGGGGACAGCGAGACAGAGAGGTAGGAAAAAGATACGATATGTATGCACTGCAGTTTGTGTTTATCAATAAACTTCATATAAAATGCTAAAAATAAAACAAGGAAACACAGCTGACAGTTAAAGTTCTGCTGTGTCAGCACATGATTTATGAAATGTACCAAAACCAGATGGATTCTTCCTTCGTTGATGTTTTCAGGAGAAAAGCAGAGGACGATCCAAAGCTAGCGAGTCAGAGTGTCTAGAAACTCCTAGAAACAACAAATCACGCCCACACTCACACGTTCATCGAGACATTGTCA